>JASIRB010001935.1:0-50001 GCA_030323885.1 Branchipolynoe longqiensis | reverse complement strand
TTTGGCGTAAACGCCTGCGCGTTCCGTATCAGAATCAGACTCCGTGGAAGAAGAGTCGTCTGACGAGTCCGAGGACGAGTCTTTCTTTTTCTTGGACTTTTTGGAGCGCTTAGTGTTAGCCTTCTTGGTGAACTCGTCTCCCGAGCTGCTAACCGGGCGACGTTTCTTGCCGCGCGCTTTCGGTTTCGGAACCTCAGGTGCCGAAACCGTGTCTTCCTCGTCTTCCGAGAAGTCCTCCCAATCCTCATCAGGGATTTGGGAAGGGTCTACAAAGGTATGAGCCTGGAATTGGCGCATTTTCTCCTCCACCATAGCCGCCATCTTAGCCTCCCAACCTACAGGTTGAGGGGGCTGATCACTGTCCTGATCAGAGGCATGTGGCCCGGGCTGTGGGGACGGTGGAGCCGTAGCCGGTGGTGACGAATCGTAATCCGTAGGAGGGACGCCGACCGCTGCAGCGGGCGTCTTATTCCGGCGAGTGGCCATCGGTTCCTGTAACGAAATAAAGCGTTACAAAACCGGAATCATCTCAACTACACAAGTGTAAGCCAGTAAACTGGGTTGAGGAACAAGGTACAGAGAACGTGTATTCCAACGTGTCAGTACAGGCGTGAAGCTAAATTTTGCCGTAGGTGTGTGGTAACGAAACCAACCAAACGGGGGGTATCGATCGTGATATCGCCCACTCTCTCTGTTCCGTACACTTCTCCCACCCGTGGCTACAGCGCCAACAAGTTGGAGAAAATATTACGAAACTCGGAGGTTCGCCTTAAACCGGTCTGGGGTGTTTATAAAAAACACCCAGAAGCATCCCCAACATCATCCTCTATTAGGATGTCGATAGAACTGCAGTATCGGTTTCGTTAGTGCCAGCGGCACCCAAAGTTCTATCCGTAAGTTAAAAAACACGTACAAAGTCCAAATTGGACGTGAGAAAGTTCTGAACTTTCATACGGTGATGCTATAAAGCATCATAAACAAAGTAGGCTAATAAAAGGTACTTACTTTTGAACAAAAGCAGTAGTAGTAGATAAATCCTGTTGGAGCAACTCACAAACGTCCTCCTGTTGTGAGTCACTTATGCTAATTGCTGGACCCGGATGTGCTTCCTTCTCCCTAGCCTACGGCTAGCCAGAGGCGGCATACCGAGGTAAAATATATATATATATATATGAGTCAGCCTCACGAAAATGGGACAATCGGTGGTCAATTGAAGACGTCGGCATCGCAATTCTTAAAAGTGTAGTGCATTTCTTTGTTTCATATTAAATTATCCGAGAAAAAAATAAGGTTGTTGTATTTTCTCGACCTTTACATTCAGGATAAATTCAAGGACTTTCCAACACCTATGTCAATGCTAAACTATAATTATATCGATCGACGCCGACATCCAATGATCGACGGCGACAACTTTACCAGATGTCGGCATCGCACTTCTTAAAGTGTACTGCATTTCTTTGTTTTATAGTAAATTATCCTAGAAACAAATAAGTTTGTTGTATTTTCTCGACCTTTACATTCAGGATAAATTTAAGGACTTTCCAACACCTCTGTCAATGCTAAATCATACCGATCGACGCCGACATCCGATGATCGATGCCGACAACTTCCTCCAATTGGCCCATTTTCGTGAGGCTGACCCATATATATATATATATATATATATATATATATATATATATACAACATATATACAATATATATATAATATATACAATATATATATGATATATACAATATATATATATATATATATATATATATATATATATATATAAAATATGCCAATAAGGATGTTATCCAACAAGAAAAGAGACCACTGTTACCATGACATCACATCCGTATGGACAGCGCACGCGCAGCTTGCATGTCGGGTCAGCCATGTGGGAACTCAGCTGTGAAAATATATTTTTTAAACATAATATTAATATTGACATTACACCAGGGATTTTTTTTTTTTAAAGAAACAAAAAAATACACAACAAGCGCATACAATTAGTTTCAAATGAATTAAGTCAAAAGTATCCACCAGAAAGAACAACCTAAAGTTGCTTCGTCCGTTTGTTTTGTGTTTCTGCTCTTTAGTTTTTATAGATAAATACAGTAGATTGATCATTAAATGCTACTTTACTTCAGTTTGAAGTAATATTTATTTTAAATGGCTAACTTGGGAGAAATCAAAAATGAACAAATGAAAATTTAATTTTGCCATACACATCAAAACTCGGATCCCAATAAGCTTCAGCAGCAACATATTCTATTCAGTACACGATTTCCATGACTAGTATGACACCTGGTGATAGGCAATGACACTCGTGTTGTGGGTCAACAGTGTGTCACTGTGTTGTTTTACACTGACGATCGAGCTTTTCAATCAATCAATCAATCAATCAATAGGATACAGCTATAATAATGTATGTTGACGAGGCAACATGGTTAATTCACAAGCGAGGCTAGTCAACCCTCCCCACATGACCCTCTCCCCCCACGGGCGTAATCGATTAATCAACTCGGGTCACCCCAGCCACTTTTTGGCGCATGCACACATCCTACAGACTCGGGTTGAATAAACGAATACGCTCGGGGTGGACAAAATGGTGGCTTAATCTTAAACTTAATATTTTTGTTCAATAACCGATAGAAATACAGCAAAATAAGATTTTCAGTATTTTATGATTGTAGAAGCTGAAAATCTGGGTTATTAAAAAAAAAGTATTAAAACAACACATACGAGTTGTACCGGTAGCTGTTATACTACAGGTACCAGCACAGATGTGACGTCATCGTTCCTAGCAAACTCCAGCCAAGAGGGGGTTACTAGGGCCGGATCGTTTTGCACATGGCATGTGTTTTTCTCGACTCCACTCGCGGTGTTCGATTTGAAATTCTGACGACTCGGGTGACCCGAGTCGCCCGGGTTGTGTTAATCGATTGCGGCCCACGTGACTCTCCCTGCCCGTTTTCCGCACTTCGCCCCTGGATCTCGGCAAGCAACAACAAATTAGCCACCGACTAGGCACCGCCCACTTCCAACACGCCTACACCAGACATGCCTCCGAAGAAGCAGCTGGGACGCCCGTCGCTACGTCCACAGTTACGGCGACCCTCTCTCAGACGGGCAGCACGGGCCTTGGCGCCCCATGCGTGAAGACACAACACAAACTTGGAGTCGTCCCCAGCACCACCACTGCCTCCTCCAAAACCCCGGCAACATGAGCCCACGGACCTGACCACAATGCTGGAGTTACAAAGGGAGGCACTGCAGGTCACTCGAGACCTTGCAGCAAGAGTCAATGCACTCGAAAAGGTAGCAGCCGTTCCGAAGCCGTTGTTACCTCCCTCACCAGTACGCCTGACTGCTCCGCCCCAGCCCCCTCAGGCTCCGGACGCCCTCCCTGTACCAGCGGTGCAGGTGCAGTACGACCGTAATACCTGGCCACGCCTACGAGAAGCCCAGCTACAAGTTGACGCTACGCAAAACAGGCCCCCGCGCCTCGCTTCTACCTGGCTGAAATGCTGGATACACCCAAAAGAGTTGTACAGGAAATGCGACGACCACACTACCCCTACACACCACACACGGCGAAGTCTCCACTTCGACGCCCCGCGCCCATACGCCCATACACACATAGGCTTGCAATGAAAACATGATTTACCTTCTCACAGATTTGCTAACATACCGGCCAATTCTCAGGTTGCGAAATGTCGGCAGCCACACTCTACCACACCCGATAGTCACCAAAAGCTACACTCGGTTAAGTCACAACATGTAACAGGGCCGCGTTCAAGGTCTGTCTCGGAGGCGCCTCGGAGATGGCACTGGCATCACGCTAGTCTGAATGGCAAAAGCAGTTTATTGTCTCGAAAATGGCCACCCCCATAGGCGGCGGCCATTTGCAATGGAAAAGCTGCGCTGTGATTGGCTGAAACAACTGGATACGGCAGCCATTTTCGAGGCGCTTTTTGCCTCCTATCTGAAAAGGGAGGCGTCTCCGAGACGTCGCCGAGACACACCCTGAACGGAAATAGGCCAAAAAGCATCGGCGAGACGTCGCCGAGGCGCCTCCGAGACAGACCTTGAACGCGGCCCAGGTAGCCGTCAGTGGCACAACAGTAAAAACACACAACACACCACCGGCGCACTGCCTCATTCCCCCCCCCCCCTCATCACCACGCCTCCTGCCGCCCCCTCCCTCCCTACCCAGATAGCACTAACAACACTGCTGGTCCCGCTTCCATAGACCATTAGCTGACACATACACATTGCCAATAGAAATAGAGTTTGATTGTTTCGATACAAGTTCTCACGCCTCTCCTCTATTTACAGATCCACCTCATGTCAAGCAGTTTGTCCGGCCGTCGCCACACGAGTACAGCTCAACATTAGCCGCATTCTGGCTGTTGGCAGCGCCTTCATTGTTGACTAAAAATGCACACTTTGTTAAGCTTTACCAAGCAGTCAGATCATCAGCACTTCCAAATTACATTGACACCAGGGCCGCGTTCAGGGTCCGTCTCCGAGACGTCTCCGCGATGGTTTTTGGCTTATTTCCGTTCAGAATGCGTCTCTGATGCGTCTCCGAGACGTCTCCCTTTTCAGATAGGAGACAAAAAGCGCCTCGAAAATGGCCGCCGTATTCAGTGGTTTCAGCCAATCACAGCGCAGCTTTTCCATTGAAAATGGCCACCACCTATGGAGGCAGCCATTTTCGAGGCGACAAACTGCTTTTGCCATCAAGACTAGCGTGACGTCAGGGATTTCCCAGAGACGTCTCGGAGGCGCACCCTGAACGCGGCCCTGGCAACCGGTAGTTTCGGGTATCAACAGTCCCACCTGGCGGGCAGCACTTACAGACTATCCCAATAAACAGGTCCTAGAGTTTCTAGAGTTCGGCTGGCCGATAGATCATACCTCTAAATTTAAACCAACCCTGACACTAAAAAAAATCATACTACTAAAGCAGACTCAGACCCCCACATTATTCACTTTATTACTAAAGAATGCACCTGCGAAGCCATGCTAGGTCCTTTTGACGACCCCCCCCCCCCCTTCGTTCCATGGTGTCAAGTGAGCCCACTCATGACACACCCAAAAAAGAACACAGACGTTAGGCAAGTCATTATCGACCTCAGCTTTCCCTTAGGGAGAAGTGTCAATTCAGGAATAGCGAAGGGATTTTTTATAAAGGCCAACCATTCACATTCTCCCTCCCCTCCGTCAGTACTCTCACAGATCAGCTGGTTCAGACAGGTAAGCACTCATGGCTCTGGTCAGCCGACTTAGCCCGTGCGTATAGGCAACTAAGGGTCTGCCCCCTTTCTACTCCCCTTTTGTGTATTATGCTGAATAACAAGTACTACATAGATTTAGCTCCACCCTTCGGGTGTCGTATGTCGGCCTTGGCCTGTGCTCGCATGACCCGCGCAGTGGTCTGGCTATTAAGGATGCAAGGCTTCTACTCACTCTGCTACCTCGACGATTTCGTCGGGATAGAGCCACTAAACAAAGAGCGTTGGAAGCTTACAACAGTTTCCTACACTTGAAGCGAGATCTTGGTCTCGCGTTGGCCTCAGAGAAGTGCACCCCACCCTCAACTAAATTAAGTTGGCTAGGCTTGTCAGTAGACGCGTCTGAGATGACCGTCAAACTTTCCCCAAGAAAAGATCGATGAGGTCCTCCAAGTCGGCTCAGACTGGAAAGACAAAAAGCTAGCTTCACGCAAACAGCTCCAAAGATTAGCAGGTAAGCTTCAGCACTTATCGACGTGCGTCAAACCGGCGACAAAGTTCATGAACTGGGTTCTTGTGGCATTGAGGCACGCTCCCCCGGTAGGTTATCACCCTTTCTCACCCCTGATACTGAAGGACTGGTTCCTCACTTAACCATGTCATCCTCCTTCCCTCAGCTCCCACCCCCCAGCCCAACCACCCTGGGAGACAGAATATGACTCTACCTTGAATAAATATAAGTCGCTAAACCTGTGTTATGTCCTCTATCCGAGCGCTGCGAATTACATATGTTGACGAGGCAACATCGTTAATTCGCAAGTGAGGCTAGTCAACCCTCCCCCCCCCCCCAACATGACCATCCCTCCCCGTTTCCCACACTTCTCCTGGCTCTCGGCAAGCAACAACAAATTTCCCCACCCACAAAACCCTATTCTTAAAGAGCTTAAGTGCTGATTTCCTCAACCTGACTACTGATACTGATGTTGATTGTCTCATCTAACTTCAGCTAGACGACCGTTCTGATTACCAGCAGTCACCATGAACACTTGACTGACACTCCGGAAGCCAGCCTTCCACGTCACGGTGCCAGCCACCTCTGTCAGAGCCAGCCTCGCTCGCCTCACGTGGCACTGACACTTACCTGACACTTTACTGATTCTTGATTATCTTATTGATTAAACATGTTGGCTGCAGGCTAACATGGATAATTTGCACACGAGGCCGGTGTTCTATTTTTAGCTCTTCCTCGTGGGTCCCTCTGCCCTAGCCTGGCACTTCGCTCCCGACTCTCCACCAAGCTACTTCGATCTCCCACCCTCCCACCCACTTTAAATGGGTCTGAGCGCTGCACGAATTCATCACATCTTGTTGACAATCTATCTCACGAGTTGCTCATAAATTCTGCACTGTTGATCTGAACTGCTAAGGGCGTCTGGGTCTGAGGACCTGGCCCTCCACGTTATGCCGCTGATACCTCAGCCCTGATTAAATTTTATTAAATTCTTATTAAATAAATAACCATTAAATGTTATATCTGTCTCTTGTCCTTCTTGTATGTTTGTCTGTGCGAGTGTGCGAATTAGACTATTATGATAAAAACTATTATGATTTTGATAATTCTGAATACTCATTGAATAAATATAAGTTGTTAAACCTGTGTTATGTCCTCTACCCGAGCGCTGCGATTATAAAAAAATGATTAAAAAATGGCAAGTATGTTTTCTCTATAAATCCACATTTGTGCCGAAAAGACTGTTAGTTGCTCAATATGAAGCCAGTGTTAACAGAGCCTCCATTGCCTCTCCACAGAACCTGTGACACACAAGTCCAGTCTGGATTACGCTCTGCGCATGCGTCGCGGAAATTGTGTATTGACTTAATATTGCCTTCTTTGCATTAATAAATGTTTAATAAGTGCACCAGTATTAAGTTGGACCCAGAAGATCAACTCTAGGTAAGGGTTCTGGTTTTGATGCTTTACCTCTGTGAGTATGGCATGTGTACTTACGTCCCGACGGAGAATGCCCTCCTCTCCACACCTGGTACAAGCTACTGGCACCAGGGGGCACATTGCTGTGTGAGCCTGTAACAAACAGTCGGAAAGCATTTATTATGTGTTGCATAATTTACTATGAGAATATTATTTACAACGGAGTACATTTGCAATCTATAGGATTTCAAATTTTATGGGAAACACATTTTGGGTTCCGTGCCCCGGGCTCATGGGAGCCCATCGATAAAGATTTCTTCTGGTCCCAATGAAGTGAATCTCGATAGAATTATTATGGGAACCAAAATGTTGGTTCCGCTGTTTTTCCAGCATTGTAATGACACGTTACAGGAAACGGTCATTGTCGTGAAATCATACAGGCTGATTTGCATTATTAGCAAATGGGAGTTAATACAGAAAGACTAGACTTTGGGTGCATGCTAACCCACTTATACGGATTACGTGGTCTTTTCGTATTCAGCATTCGAAATAAGGATTGTACGTTTGTCCACGCCAAGTGAGAGTAGGTAGAGACAAGCAAGATACGGCTTGCGCTTTTCTGTTGGACGAGTGAAAGTTTTGGCACTGTTGTTGAGCACTGATTCACCAGCACAGATCGCAGAGAATCAACAAGTAGAACTTCTGTTGATGTTGAAGATCCCAAAGAAGTAGATGAAGACGCTGATCCGTCTTGGCATCAGTGATGTGCTGGGAGATGCTGCATGACCCTGAGTAACTGAGGCAGTCAATGCTGCCTGTTTAGTGACCTGAATCTTGTGGACATTCAGTGACTCAGTGTGAAGTAATTCACAATGCCAGTGTGATGTCATTAAAATGTAATTGACCGTATTTATGACATTTGCTTAGTTTTTATTCGTGTAGGTTTATTCCCACGACCATGGCAGTTAATTTAATAAAGGTAAGTACTGCGGAAAAGTGAGAAATCAGACGGAAAACTAAAAATCACACCCGACTTGTTCCTTGGACAAGTGAAAAATTGTGATAGAAATTATCACTGGTAATCCACTTGTGTTAGGTAGACAAACAGAATCTGAGCCACCTGGGCCCGTATTCATGAGCTCGGGGTACGGTTAGCCAGAGGTTAGGCTTAGCCTTTGGGTAGCTATCCCGCGGTTTAACCGTGGCGGTTAAGTAGGTCAATCGGTATTCACCAATGTTCTAGCCGGTGCGGATAGCTACCCGTTCGCTTTGTTTACATTCGTCGATTCGACATTATGCATAACGCCGCCAATGCGGCGGCAGCATTAATATCGGTTCGAATTTAAGGTTAAATTGATCAAATCTCACTTATTGCGTATGTAATTCTGTTAAATATGACAGCATTTAATAGATTTGGGCGTAAGAAATTCCCGCCGATTCGGCGGCGGCCATTTTTACTTGACGTCGACAGTATGGATATCGATGTCGCTGCGGCGGCGGAGATTTGTGTACTTTACATTCGTCGATTCGACAATATTAATATCGCCGCCTTTGCGGCAGCAGCATTAATTTTGCTTCGCATTTAGGGTTAATTTGACAAAATTTCACTTATTGTGTATGTAAATCTATCAAATAAGATCGCATTGAATAGATTCAGAGCCACACACGCTCACTACCCCTCGGGGTAGTGGCTTACCCCTGCTTCGAAATTCGGGTAGGGTAACCCACGGTTAGAGCCCCAGGGTAGCGCTACCCCAAGCTCATGAATACGGATTTTCCACCGTTAGCCGGGGGGGGGGGGGATACCACTACCCTACGGTTAGAGCCCTACCCCGAGCTCATGAATACGGCCCCTGGTCAGCTGCTCGACTGCAGTCAGTCAGGTTACTGCAGCTCAGATGCCCGCATATACCCATGTTACGCTGCTACCGCCTCCTTACCACCAAAATTGTGACCTAAGTAATAAACAGTTGGGCCCGTTTGAAGAAGCCAGCCAGAGATATTCTCATCCAAACCATACTTACTTGCCTTGTCCTTGTTGTAGGAACTAAATAATACTGATGGACACATATTTTATCATACATAGGAAGTTATACCGTCAAGATCTGGCCACCTGATTTTTAACATGTTTTCCTCCCATGAATATTCATCATATCTTAAAGTATTAAAAGTCTACAAATAGTAATTACATGCATGCGATAATATTGTGTACCATCACCCTGAGTAAACTACGTTAAATGAAAGATTCACCTCAGTTCAGAGGTGAATGACAACCATATGTAAAACTGAGCAAAACCGTAATACAATGGTCAATATGTGGGTTCTGTCGATTCAACTTTCAAAGTTAATTTATTTACAGGATTTAATCTATTAATCAATTCGAAGTTTGCGGGTAAATATAAAAAGGTATGTGAAGATTATATTTTGCTTCTTAGACCAGGGATGAAAGTGGTCTCTGCCTAAAAAAAGCAGAAACGCGGATATTCTCCAATAGGCTTAGCATTGTCAGGGAATAGCGGAAAATTCCCGGAAGTTGGGTCTCATATATATATTGGTATACGCTGATAGTGCTGCGGCATTTGGAGCATTTATTAGTACTATACGCTGATAGTGCTGCGTCATCTGCACCACATAGTAGCATACGCTGATGGTGCTGCGACGTTTAACAACGTATTAGTAGGGCTTATACATTGATCGTGCTGTGGGATTGCATTAGGGGACTACAGGAAGAATCCCGGAAATCCGCGAAATTGCGAGATCTTTCATCCCTGTTAGACTAAGAATCTAAATGGTAATTTCTTTTATCCAGTCTTCCCGACACTTTTTTTTTAATGGGTTGTTCAGCAGCCCTGTCTCAGAAACGGGGCTGCAGGAGTAACTAAATTTAGTAATACCTCCCTAATCGACTGACCATGGGACTGACTTTAAATGGTCCATTAGTGGGCAACTGGGCAAGAGGAGATCATGGTTGATGGAAACAAGCTGAACTCTGTTCCGGAATTCACCTACCTCAGAAGCACTACATCAAGTGATGGACGCATTGATGCTGAAATACAGAGGAGGATGGCCAAGGCTAGCGCATCTTTCGGCCGACTACGCCAGAGACTCTGGAACAACCACCATATGTCCATTCGGGTCGAAGGTAATATCTACCGTGCAATCGTGCTATCCACCCTACTATACGGAGCCGAGGCCTGGACAGTGTACAGACAGGTGAAAAAGCTGCATGCCTTCATGATGCGACATCTGCTTTCAATCATAAGGCTAACCTGGAAGGACAAAGTGACAAATAAGGAAATACTCGAATGGATGGGGCTGGCCTCTATGGAAGATCTTCTGATCAAAAAGAATCTCCGGTGGACTGGACACCTCATGAGGATGTCATCAGACAGGCTACCAAAGCAGATCCTCTATTCTCAACTGTCTTCTGGTTACAGAAAGAGAGGGCGCCCTCGTCTCCGTTCAAGGATACCATCAAGAGAAACCTGAAGCTGAGAGACATTAAGACCGACTCATGGATGCAACTCTCACAGCAGAGAGCTAAATGGAGAGCGGCAGTCAAGTAATGAAAGCAGTCTTTGTCGCATCGCGACCGACAGCATGATGATGATGATGATGAGTGGGCACTGACCAGCATGCTCCTGGACTGTTGAAGCTCATTGCAGTGCTGGCAGGTGACCAGGCGGTGGGTGCATGCGTCCTGCCTGTGTGCCGCAAACTGCTCCACGAAGAACAGGCCACCGCACTCACACTTCTCCTGGTAAAACTTGCACCCTAATTCATGGTTCTGAAAACAAAGAAAAATTCAGGGATGAAGGTGGTCTCGAAGAAACAAACCGGAAATCAACTACGGTTATGACCAGGGTTCATACAAAACTTTGGCCACCAGATTCAAGAACATTTTCAAAGAGACACACACATTTTGATACCAACAATCTACTCAAAAGTAACTAAACAGGAATTTGTCAAAACCAAATTCAATTCAAACATTATGTGATAAACCACACAATTACCCGATTCAAAAACATACAAAAATATACAGTGAAATAACAATATAATCCTTTTCAAATGGTATAGTTTGACAACTTACATTTGAGATTTTGAAATTCAGTGTTATTAGAATGGTTTGTTTATTCTGATAGAGTGTGGTTAGGTGCGTGTTTGAGCTTAAAAAGTTAATACCTGGGGTATGTTTTCTTTACTACATCCGAAGTAGTTCGGGTAAGTGTGTTGTTAGTGTAGTGGTCTGCACTGACCTCTCAGGCAAGGAACCGCATATACAGGGTAGGCGTGGGTAGTGTGGTGATATCAGGGAGCCTAGGTGGTGAAATGGTTAGCACACTGGCCCGGAATGCAAAGAGATGTGGGTTCGAGTCCTGCTCTAGGCGCAATATTTCCCATTTTCATCACCCCCATGACACTGGTTGCCATGACCATGATCCTGTACAATCTACGCACTGTATAGTTGTTGAACCTACCCTGTGTATGTATATGTAAGTGCATTGCCTGTATGTATGTAATTGTAAGCATTAAAAGATTTACAATTCCAGGGGGACGAGTGTAGTGGTCTGCACTGACCTCTCAGGCAAGGAACCGCATATACAGGTAGGCGTGGGTAGTGTGGTGATATCAGGGAGCCTAGGCGGTGTAATGGTTAGCACTCTGGCCCGGAATGCAAAGAGATGTGGGTTCGAGTCCCGCTCTAGGCGCAATATTTCCCATTTTCATCACCCCCATGACATTAGTAATGATAAGATAAACTATGTTTGGGGGAATTTCACATTTCTGGCTAGTAGTACATAGCATTCGGTGTCCATGTTAATAACAGTATTATCATGTTACGGAATTCAATTTAAGGACTCAATTCATTACCTCCAAACCTTTTATCGTTCCTGTCCAATCGCACCCCTCATTAGGGCAGATTGCGGGTAATTCACTCAGTTCCCGCTTGGTGGCGTTGTCGGGGAAAAGCTGGAATAAAGATAGCAACGTTTTACCAGAGAAATAGAGCGAGATGGAATACCAACTTCAAATCTCGCAGGCTTAGGTTGCGCCACGCATGCACGGCGAGGAGCTTGGGTAGTTTATTTCCGGTTTGTTTCTGCATTGGCTGAAAAGTGTACTACGATGAAGAATATGAGCCATCAGACAATAGAAATAGAAGAGATGATGATTTGA
This sequence comes from Branchipolynoe longqiensis, assembly GCA_030323885.1. Taxonomy (NCBI): domain Eukaryota; kingdom Metazoa; phylum Annelida; class Polychaeta; order Phyllodocida; family Polynoidae; genus Branchipolynoe; species Branchipolynoe longqiensis. The sequence continues at coordinate 37,664 of JASIRB010001935.1, read as the reverse complement.
TTGACAATGATTTTATTTATGTCGCCCCTCACAGGGTATGATCAGAGGAACAATATAACAACAATGCACTCTCAACGTAGAATGTAAATCAAATAGCAACTACTATATAAGAATCTGTATAACTATAAATACAAACAAATCAAATAAGAATATATAGAGAACAAGGCCATTATTTCTTTTACAAATTTAGCACGGTTTGACAATAGACTACATCACGGTTCCGACTGCGCATGCGCCGAAAACGGCCTTGGGAGCAAACCAAAGGCGTACGGCCATTGAGTTTGCCTATACGCGCATTGAAAAATGTCAGTTTTATTCAAAATTAATAGAAATCCCAAACCCTAACCTTATCAATTTAATATAATCTTTTTGTTAAACCTGTTTTCTATATGTGTTCCAAGCGGTTTGTGCCTAGGTGGTGTGGTTTTAGCAATATTTTACTTTTTCTGTATGGAGATTACTCACTGCCATTGACAATGCATTGAGTACTCTGGCTGTGGCTCTAACACTAGTCTGAGTGCCTAGATCTTTCTAAATCTAAATGCACATGGCATAAGATGTGCTGATTATATTGATGTAAATGCAATGCTGGATAAAAGATTAATATCTTAATTTATTATATATATATATTTTTAGTTAGTATTCTATGTTTCAAACAGGAGCTGAGATGAGCTGAAACTAGCACATTTCATTGCTGCACCCAGTGTATTAGCATGTGCCATGTGCTTTTCGGGGGGTTGTTTTACTCTGACCCATCCCACAATGCACCGCGCCGCTGGAACCGTGATGTAGTCTATTGTTTTGGGTTTTTCAGGGATGAAAGTGGTCTCCGGAAAAAAACGCGGAAATAGTGATATACTCTCATGGGTTTAGCATTGTCAGGGAATTGCGGAAAATTTCTGGAAGTCGGGTTTCATATATATTGGTATACGCTGATAGTGCTGCGCTGTTTGAAGCACATATTAGTAGTATTCGCTGATAGTGCTGCGCCGTTTGAAGCACGTATTAGTAGATACGCTGATAGTGCTGCGCCGTTTGGAGCATTTATTAATCGTATACGCTGATAGTGCTGCGGTGTCTGCACCACATATTAGTATACGCTGATGGTGCTGCAGGATTGCGAAATCGCGGAGATCTTTCATCCCTGGTTTTTACTGTTAATCAAATATGACATTTTTAGAACATTTGGTCTTGTGTAATAGGACCTTTTCCCATATTTGGTTCTTAGTTGGTTCAGTGCCGGACAGAGAGTAGCGTAATGAAATTCATCGAAGTATTTACTACTACTAGATGTCAAGTCCTGCAGTAGGCCTACTCAATGGGGACCTTTCATGAGCCATTTCTCTCGCTATAAACTTGGTGGCAGCACCCGTTCCCGGTCCAAGTCGGCCATCATGGTTGGATAGAAGGGTGTAGGTGTGTGTGTGTGTTGGTGGTGTAGGTGTGTGGTGGGGGTGGTGGTGTGTTTAGGGATGTGGTGGGGATGTGTGTAGGTATGTGTGTGGTGGGGGTGTAGGTGTGTGGTGAGGGATTAGGGGTGTGGTGGAGGTGTAGGTGTGTGGTGGGGGTTTAGGGATGTGGTAGGGGTGTTTTTTTTGTGTTGTTTTTATTATTGAGGCCTTATTTATACTGTCCATAGCATATAAGCCTGGGTACCCAGGCTTGTTTTCAATGCTGGCCAGTTGTAGTATTGGTGTTATCTTACCACACAGTATCTGCTGATAAGGTATTTGATTGCCTGCATTTCAGTAGCAGATAGATGTTTGGTTGGTTTGGTTAGTAGCTTATGTTATTTTTGTTGGATTTTCTTGGCATATATGTATTATTTTATTTTGTTCTACTCTTATTACTAATACTAGACTAGCCTACTCCTATTTACATATCATAGGCTTGTACGTAGCTGTGTGGTGTGTTATATCTGGCTACTTTTGGCATGGTTACCTTCCATTGGGTGTCCCGCTGGTGGGCCGTGACATTTCAAATGCCCCTTTGCAGTGCAGCTTAGTGGGGGTTTCCTAGCCTTATTTTGCACAGATACTTTTTGTAAGTTTTTAGGTCAGGAATTTGTCGTTCCTTTACCGTTTGGGCATTCCACACCTTGGTAGCCATTTCCAGCGTGCTTATCTCATGAGCTTTTATTTGGCTTCTGGTCTGCTTTAGTAGTGGCGCATTATTTTCTCTAGTAGCCCTTTGTGGTTACATGGTGATTATTTAGTATCTGTAGATGTTTGAGCTTGTTTTGTGTTGGGGTTGGCTATTCTAGGTCGATCAGAAATAGGGAAAGACTGCTGGTAGCTGTTGGCAGTTAAGTGTGTTCTTGGCTCATAGATGTTTGAGCTTGTTTTGTGTTGGGTTTGGCTATCCAAGGTCGATCCGAAATAGGGAAGGACCGTTAGATAGCTAAAGGTTTTAGTTCTAAGTGTAGGTGTTATTGGTTTTATTTTCTAATCACCCTTGTAGTGACCGAGCGCGGTGGCCGAATCGGTAGAGCACAGGCCTCGCATGCGGAAAATCATGAGTTTGCGAGTTCGGTTCCCGGTCGAGTCAAACCAATGACGTAAAAATTGATACTTGTCGTTTCCTAGCCTGGTGCTCGGCATTATGAGGATAGGATAAGGGCTGGTTAGCTCGGTGTCAGGATAATGTGACTGAGTGGGATATTGAGTCATGGTGTCGGTGGCCTGATTTCCCAGTGGGGCAGCACTATAAAATCGCTATGAGTGCGTACTGTCACAAGTCGGTACCTGTCCTGATATGACCTTAGATGTTGCTAGGACATAAAACAACAACAAACAAACAAACCCTTGTAGTGGATGCGAATAGTATATTAGTTTTTTTGTTTTTGATTTACTACTACTACTTATGAAATAGCCTACTCTACATTTATAGGCTTGTACATAGTTTGTAGCTGTTCGTTATCTAATGAGGGTGGTCCAGATTACTTCCTTGGGACAACCCAGTTTGTGGGCCGTGACCTATCACATGCCCCTCTGAGGTTTTGCCCCAGGGTGTTTTCAGGGTCTCCCTTTTTTACATATATATTGTTGTATGTTTTCAGATCGGGAGTCTCTGTTTTTGGTGGTTTGTTGTTGTTTATTATCTACTGAAGGTGGTCCAGGTTTCTCCCTTGGGGCAGCCCCTTCTGTGTGGTGTGTGTGTGTGTGGTAATGGTTTAGGGGTGTGGTGGGGGTGTAGGTGTGTGGTGGGGTAGGTGTGTGTGGTGGGGTTTTGGGGTGTGGTGAGGGTGTAAGTATGTGGTGGGGGTTTAGGTGTGGTGGTTGTGGTGGAGTGTAGCTGTGTGTGAGGGCTTAGGGTGTGTGGGGTGTAGTGTATGGTGGGGGTGTAGGTGTGTGGTGGGGGTATAGGTGTGTGGTGTGTGTGTGGGTGTGTGTGGGTGTGGTGATGGTGTAGGTGTGTGGTGGGGGTGTAAGTGTGTGTTGGGGGTTTAGGTGTTTGGTTGTGGTGTAAAGGGTACTGGGGGTATAGGTGTGTGGCATGGGTTGTAGGGGGTATATGTGTCTGTGGTGGAGTGTGGGTTTTAAGGTTGTGGTGGGGATGTAGGTGTGTGGTGGGGGTTTAGGGATACTAAAGATTGTGAGGTGCCGCTCTGCAAGACACCCCTACACCTCCACCACAAACCACCTACACCCCCACTACACAAACTGTCAACACCCACCACACACACATACACCCCCACCACATCCCTACGCCCTCACCATACCCACTCACAACACACCGCTACACCCCCACCACACCCATAAATCCCCATACACCCCCACCACACACACCAAAATCCTCCCCACACCCCTACACCTCCACAACACACCCACCACACAAACATATGCCCCCCCACACACCCACACCCCAACCACACCATACTCACTCACCACACACTCCACACCCCGAGCACACACCCCTAAATCCACACACACCAAACTCCTCACCACACCCCTACATCTCCATCACACAAACATACACCCCCACCACCCACCCACCATACTCACCCCTACGCCCCCACCACACACCCTAAATCCTCACCACACCCCTACACCTCCATCACACATCCCTACACACCCACCACACAAACATACGCCCCCACCATACACCCACCACATACACCTCAACCCAACTACACGCCATCAATCCCCACTTCACCCCCTCTTATTTATAGACACTTGAGAGTAGAAGGAACTGCTTCTAATCGTCTATCAAACCAAAGCATTACAGAGACCGGCATGGTGCGCCATCTGATGAGAGACTCATGCAAACTGAAAGGTTTATGATTGATTGATTGGTGGTTTCTTTAGGCCGTGTCGGCAGCATAGGCCATATTCACGGCGAAAACTGAAAGGTCCCCATTAATGGGGTTAGACAAATCCACAGGAATTGATAGGTGGCGCTGCGACGCAACTCGGGCCAAGGACCGACACGGTTATGCACTGGAACCAATGGGTGGTGAGAGTTTAGGGGTGTGGTGAGGGTGTAGGTGTGTGTGTGTGGTTGAGGTGTAGGTGTGTGTGTGGTGAGGGTGTAGGTGTGTGTGTGGTGGGGGTTTAGAGCTGTGGTGGGGGTGTAGGTGTGTGGTGGGGATTAGGGATGCTAAAGATTGTGAGGTGCTGCTCTGCAAGACACCCCTGCACCTCGACCACAAACCACCTACACCTCGACCACACAAGCCCTAGACACGCCTACACCCCCACCATACCTGCCTACACCCCAACCACACACACCGTCAACCCCCATCACACACACCTAAGCCCTCACCACACCCCTAACACACACCCCTACACCCCCACCACCACCACACACCCCTAAATCCCCCCACTACACACCAAAATCCTCACCACACCCCTACACATCTACCACACACCCCTACACAAACATACATCCTCACCACACCCCTACCACACACCCCACGCAAACATATGCCCCCACCACACAACCCCCACCCACCCCCACCCCTCAACCCCACTACATCCCCTCAACCCCCCTTACACCCCCGCCACACACACCTACACCCCAACCATGCACACCCTCAACCCCTACTCCACCCCACCTACACATTCCTATCCCCCTTAACCCCACCACCACCACCACCAAACAAATACCAATGTACTGCTTCTCATTCTATAATCGCCCACTATGGCCCGACTTGTGTCGACGGCCACCTGGAATTTTAGTACCGATTGTACCCCATTTATATATACAGATGAAAATTAATTTTAAATGAATCCCCCTACCTTTATGGGAAATTATATATTGCATATGCTCCTTCATGCACAAACAAATGAAATCTTGATGACAAAATAAAACTATGCTTATGTAAGTTTAATTTGTCAAAAGAAGCATGCAATTATATCAATTATAATTACAGGTATAATCAACAACATAAAAATGACTGGTGGGCAGTACTAAAGGGTAAAAGGGTATTGGTTAATCAATCATTCATTTTGACGTGTCCGCCATATTTCATCATGTTTGTTTGTTTGTTGTTGTTTTACGTCCTAGCAACATCTAAGGTCATATCAGGACGGCATTTCATCATGTAGAAGTAGAGTTTAGCACATTGGATTGCTGTAAAGAGCTCATTTAATAGGTTTCAAATCCAAAGTTTCAAGTTATTCTATTAAAAATCACAATGTTATCGGGGTGTAAAATGCACCACTTGTAAGATGCCACTCGGTACGCATAAAAGTGAAAAATGACCTTAAATCGCGATACGCGGTGAGCGACGTCCCTATTCTTAATCATCTCAATGAGCTCTATCGATTTAGCACATTTTTCTATTTCTATGCTGGTGTGGACTTCGATCAAATATTCACAACCTTGCTGAATGACAACCTTGGATAAAACTATATGGATTTTCGGTTCAGAATTATACATTGGCGGAGAGCATTGCTATTCTTGGGCGACGGAGTGGAGACCAAGGTTATGTAACAGAGAAGCAGTGGGTGCCCCACTCGCTATGTGACATAACAGACTATGTGAAAATATGATAACACATAGTGCCCAAGATTATGACGTGATGTTCATATGTAAGAGACAGTTAATGTTTAGTGAAATGTTCCCTCTATGCACCAGTAAGAGTGCAAGTGTTTATTGTAACTGTCTGCAACTACCTGTTACCACAGGGCCGATGGGCAAGCACACCCAGCCATCCTGCATACATTATGGACACCACCTGCAGCTGGGGTGTAGTGACAGTTGCCCCTAATAGGGCGTCGCCCCCCCCCCTCCCCCCCAGGCTGTAGATGGTGTCTGATTGGCTGGCTGTGGGGGGCCCAGTCACCTGCACCCCTTGCACCTGACACACAGACCTCACTCTGATATATATTATTATTCATGCACTTCTTCATACACTCTGGAAGGAGACACTCTTCTCTTGACCAGGAACCCAGACACTCTGAGGCTCCACTTTCTATACACAAACTAGCAGCAGCTATTCAAAAGGCACTGAGCGGTGTGCAAAAACCATGGGACTCCAGTTCAATGGGCTGTAGGCACTGATTCTTATACACACTAATGAGAGTAATAAGGATCTGTGTGGACAGTAGGTAAGGAGTGAGGGTGATAGTAGGTACTCCAAACGATGCGGGTCCGCTGTCCGCTCACCGAGATTTGACCTACTTTTGATAGTTTTCAACCGTTTGTAAATCAAGTCATCAGACACTTTGAAAAATAAAAAACATATGAACTGAAAGTGTATTCTTTTGTCTTTTTGTATGTGTGCATATGTGTCGAAGTATTTATTATGATTACCAAGATATAAGTGTTTTAAAAGGTGTGCGATGACCCACATTTAGAGCCTGCCGGAGATCGCCCCTCGGCTGATTCGCGGCCTGGTCAGGAGGCGTGGAAACGTTCATTCTTAAAATAACCACCAATCAGAGACAGGGCTGAGAGTTGGCTTCATTACCATACCAAACACGGCCGGATTTTGGCGCGTTTTTTTCATTGAAAACAGTGAATGAAAAGTTTGGAACCATTTTTTTCAAAGAAACTTGCTCCGATTGCTAAAAGAAGTATACCATCGGAAAGATCAAACATTTGTTGACAAAAGTACCATCAACGTTTGTGTTATGGTTATCTGCACTCGACCTGATAATCTCTAGAAGTGACGCTCTTGTGCTAGGTATGTGCACGTCCGCACGCTACGCGACGGCCGTTTTCTGCCAAATATCTGTTCCTGGTGTGGCAGTTTCAGCTCACTGTCACTGTCAGTTTCAGCGTGTGCATAGACTCAATTATTTAGGAAGTTAGAACAAAAATTGACTAAATATCTAGATTTTGGGTCACACACTTGTAATGCTTAAAGCATTAAAATAATGGCAGAAGTGAATTTTGTCTATCTTTCTCTGATTAGTTAGAAAATTATGTCATCATGTAGAGCTTTTAATTATGGTTATTTTGGTATCAAGATTGCAGTGATAGGACAATTAGGGTGGGAGTTATGCTATTTTTCTTCATTTTACTGAATTTATTATTGGTGGTTGCTGGAAATTAAGGAATTTAGCAAGCTTGACATGAAATTTCAGAAAGAATACTAACACTGATGGTCTGTAAAAAATTGAGCTTCTTATTTGTACTATAGAGAATGAGATTCTTTAATATTGGACAGATCATATGCAAAATAGCTTCCAGGTGGGACCCTAAAAGCCAAGATTTGGCTAATTTGGAAATGTGCACAAATCGGGGTAAAGAAATCAATCTTTAAACAATCCTAACTTTGCAGCTATTCCATCGATCTAAATGATTGTTATATCATTGAGATCCGATTTAAAAGCTCTGTATAGATATATAACTTGTAATACTGACCTGTTGGGAAAAAAAATCACTTTGGAGTACCTAGTGATAGGTCGCAAGTAGGTGAACAGGAGTTGATGCCAATAAAGCACAACTTCTTGCGCGACTTGTCTTCCCTGGAGAGGGACATCAGGTGGGAACTGACAGACAGTTGTCAGAACGCACCCAGGGAAGAGTAAGTGGTATCTTGGGGTTGTGACGGCCGAGTCTCAATATATTACACTTGTTTGTCCGAGTAAAAACTGCTTCAAATAGAAATTAGAAATTAAAGGTGGAGGTAGTGGTTCCAATGCGCAATGTTTACCTATATAGGGTTAAGTTGAGGAATTGCTAGAGAAAGCAAAAAACAGTATGGTGATCACAGAAAGCTCTCGATTCGACTTTCAATTTCTATAAATCTTCATGATGTCACAAATCATTCATTTAAAAATAGTGGGTAAATATAAAGAGGTATGTGAAGAATATATTTTTCTTCTTAGACTGGCTTTCTAGCCTTCCAACACTTTTATAACTGGGTTGTTCAGCAGCCGGTCATAGAATCAGTATGGACTGTACAGACAAGTGGAAGTGAAGAACCCAAACTCTCACCTGAAATCTCGCGGTCACAACCCCTTTGCAGAGAGGCAATGACACTCACGCGGGAGATGGTGTTCCATCTCTCTCTATTTCTATGATTTTACTAAACATCCACTGCCTACAAATATGAAGTGAGCTAACAATAGCTGTTGAATACATAATTTGCAGCATATAGCACAATGGATTTCTGATTGCTTAGATGAGTAACATAGGCTCACAGCAAATTTCCTAATTCGGTATTCCAGTGAAAAAGAATTGTGTACTTTCAGCAACAATAAGAGTATGCTTTCCAAAATAATGGTGTACTTTCAAATTGGGGGGTGGGGGGGCGTATGAAATTTAAATGTTGCGTATCGGCGATCTCCGGTTTAAAACTTTGATAAAATATACAAAAATTGTATGGCAAGGCAGGTCTTCCTCTTTGGTTCCTCCAGTGAAGAATAAATCTGTGTACTTTCAACAACAAAAATGATGTATCTAAAAACAAATGTTGGCATACAAAATTTTAATCTTGAGTTTTGGCATACTCCAGCTTTAAACTGTACAAAATACACAATAATCGTATTGTTAGGCAGATCTGTCAGTCAGTGACCTAAACTTCTATCTGTCAGGCATGAAAGTGGTCTCCGGGGGAAAAAAGCGGAAATGCTGATATTCTCCCATAGGTTTAGCATTGTCAGGGAATCGTGGAAAATTTCCAGAAGTCGGGTATCATATATATTGGTATACCCTGATAGTGCTGCACCGTTTGAAGCATGCATTAGTGTACGCTGATAGTGCTGCGGTGCTTAGAGCATTTATTAGTAGTACACGCTGATAGTGCTGCGGAGTCTGCACCAAATATTAGTACACGCTGATGGTGCTGCGGGATTGAAAAATCTCGGAAATCCGCGGAATCGTGGAGATCTTTCATCCCTGATCTGTATCTCATGGTGTACAAGTCATTCCTCACCAGTAAACTCGTGTGCCAGTCCTATCAATTCCCGCCTGTGCCAGTCCTATCAATTCCCGCCTTGGGTACAATAATAAGTTACTCAATTAAGTAAATTCACTTACATTTTCAACAGTGTTGAGATAAGTGGATGGGACCGTCATGGTTTTTACCACAAACACCACATGGGTGCGATTTGTTAGTTCCTCTACCGGATACCAAATATCCGTCGGCAGCAAGCGTGGCAGTGTGGAACCATCTGTTTTGAGTGTGTATAACCATGGAATTTTTGTGGTTTATTTTAAAGGGACTCGGAATAGTTCTAATTTGTGCCACAGGGTGGTGCGTGCTTAGTACTGAACTTTTCCACTTGGTGGTGTAGAGTGGCCTAGATTGATCATGTGACAGCTGTTGTTGTGAAGATGGCTGGGTGAGTGGAGACAAAGACCCTATAACACTAAGACGGCTCACTCCCTATCTCTCCCATGGTAATGTAAATTTCGCAGTGCCATCTTGTGGTGGATTTTAACAGCCCAGCTGCTGGCTGGTATTTCACATGTAAAAACATACAAGGCGAGAGGGTGAGTTTAAAATTAAAAAAGAGAGATTGCCTGTCATTTGGATTTGGCCGATGTTGCGCCTACTGCCTGGTCCCCACCTCCCTCTGCTCTGCCCTCCCTCATTCCCCCACTCTCTTCCCCTCCCTCCCCCCTCCCTCCTCCCGGTCTCACCGCCCTTGCCCCTCCCTCCCCTTCCCTCTCCCCCATATCCACCTTACACAGCGCTCTCACACCACACCTCCCTCCCCTCCTCCTTCCCCCCTTCCTTCCCCACACTCCCTCCTCACTCGGCGCTCTCACACCATACCTCCCTCCGCCTCCCCCTTTTCCCTCCCTCCCCTTCCTCCCCCGCACTCCCTCTCGCCAATCCCCTCCCCCCTCCCTCCTCACCCACCTCAGTCGGCGCTCTAAAACTACATGACCTAGAAACAAATCGCTTGGCACACATACAGAAAACATATTCAACAAAAAGATTATATAAAATTTATATGGTTAGGGTTCTGCATTTCTATTAATTTTGAATCAAAGTGACGTGATACACTGCACGTATCGGCAAACTCAATGGCAGTGTCCCTTCGTGCTGCAGCCAAGGTGCACGTGCATACACAATATTTGTAAACATTGAAAGGGGTCTATAGCAATGGCAAAAAAAACATGCTTAGCTGGTTAGCCACGGTATTGCAAGTGCTATATTCATGGAGAATTCTATTTGTATAACCAAATATGTGGGGGGAGAGTTGCAGTCACTGCACCTGAACTGGGTCACAGAGAGTGCTGAGGTCAGTGGGGGCAGGGTGGGGGAGGGGTGGTGCTGAGGCTGTGACTATAGCTGCTGTTTTGAAAATGCCTGGGTGAGTGAATAGAAGGGAGAGTAAAACTTAGGTCTTTCTTTTTTTTAGATTAGTGGATAGAGGAAATATATTTGTGGTAATGTAAAATATGTTAGTACAATTTCATTGCATAATTTATTCAGAATCACATATAGGAGGAAAACGGTTTTTTTTTGTTTTCTTATTTTTAGGTCATTGCTTATTGCTAGGAAAATATCTAATTGACATGCTAACTTTATTTCCTTGAAGTAAATGTGAATCATTTTAAGATATTCAGTGGGTTTTGACATTTGGTGTCCATCTCATGAATGTCACACTTTTGGTAACCAGTATCGTATTTTAACATATGGGGTTTTACATCCTGGCAACATATTATATGGTCATATCAGGATGGGCACCAAATTGTGACAGTGCACACTCACAACTTAACTTCATTGTGCTGCCTCACTGGGAGACCAGGTCGCCAGCACCATGACTCGTTCTCTGGCGTTCTCTGTGGCGGAGTGGTTAGAGTGTCTGACTTTTTTCTAGGTCAGACTCCTAATCTGAGGGTTGGCGGTTCGATTCCCCGTGCCCTCAGCTCTGCCAATTTGGATTTCCACCGCTGTGTATAACTTACAACGTCATCAAAGGCTGGTTGCTCTCATACCATGTCCATGTGGTGTGGGAGGTTCAAAATCCCTTCGGTCGGTAAAAGTGTAGGCTCGGGCTTTCTATTGACCAGCAGTGGAATGAGGAAGACCAGTCATCTATGACTGAAATTTCCCCTGCTTAAACAACTAATGGACCCCAAAAAAAAAAAAATATATCCCACTCAAGTCACATAATCATGATGCTGAGCTAAACAGACCTTGCCTACCTTAGTAATGCCGAGCGTCAGGCTAGCTAGCGACAAGTATCAATTTTGTAAGCTTTCTGTGCCCTATTTTACCTGCCGAAAAAGTAATTTTTCTTTGACATATAGGTTTAACCATTGTATGACCCCTAATAGCCGATGTCTACTCTGTGTTGACTCGGCTGGGATTCGAACTCCCCACCTTCCGCACTGGAAGCCTGCGCTCTGCTGATTCAAAAACCGAAAAAGTTATTACTTTAATTGTGTTTGATATATAAATGGCACTGGACATAAAACAAATTTGTATCACCACAGAAGTTGTATAATAAAATATTACATCCAGCACCTTATAGCCGTTACCATCTTGATACTGGAGAGAAAGCATGCAGTAATAGAAATTTCCACATTTTTCATCCATTGCCACCCTTTCAACGTTAATTAAAATTGCATAGTCGTATTGTTTTGAATTTCTACCATATGTTTTTTTAGATATGTATATTAAGTTGATCGTTATTATCTATCTTATTTCAGCTTGAATTAACTTCTGCTAAATATGACTAACTCTGGAGATTTTTTTACGAGAACATAATAAATTAATGTTGGTGTGCATGAACAACAACAACAAAAGAAGAAAGCTGGACACCATAGACATTTAGCAGTAACAAGTTCTATTAAAGTTGCATAATTCGATTTTTTTTATTTAAAAAAAAAAAAAAAACATTGGTCAGGGTGCATCAAAAATTGTCAACATGGGTAAGTCCCAGGGTTGTCCAGGAAATCCCGGGGTGGTATACTATTATTTCTGTGAGATATGCTTAGTTACTGGTACCATTCCATCATGTTATGATAATATAAATATAGAACTTCACATGTACCATATATTTATTGCCCATATTTTTCATCTCATTAGCAGTTTTCCAGTACATGCATACTCTATTGTATATATACATAGGCTACATAATCTTACCAATCAATATCTTCCTTCCCACGAAGGTACCACATAAACAACTTGGAAGCTTTATCAATAACAAGATGAGTTCTCAACTTTGTCTGTATTACTACTATTAGTCTAAAGTTGGAGAGGATTCTCTCCATGGATGCTGCACTGGCTCACAGAAAAGTATTCTCATGGCAAGTGACGATAACTCAGTTGACACGGTCTTTGATGACACAATGCACTTCCACCACACTGCATGTTTTGTCTTGGCATGTGTAACATCAAATCCCAGTGCCTTAGTAGTAATGTCATCTACCAGGAGGTGACACAGTTCTTGGAGGATCTCAGGACATACTCCTGACAGCTGCAATATGCTCTGGAAGTAGCTTCTTACCACGGTAGACTGGATGAACAATGTTGGTAAGATAATGTGTAGCTTGGCTAAATCTCTTCTTGATCTTGGCCTTGTGAGGTTCCAGTACATTCTCCATATGTGAGAGAATGGAACACCACTGCTCACAAGCATCTGTGATCATAGCAGTGTCTGATTGTAGGATAATGCCACAGCAATAGGTTTGAGTTGCTCTATCAAATAATTGGTTCGTTATAGTTGTGATGTATGGTACTGGGGGTTGCATGACGGGGGAGCCACCGGCAGGCGGGGGTCTGGCACGCTATGGGTTTGACCTGAATAAAGTGACTATGCAACGAGACGTCAACATGTGTAGTCGGTTATTCTAGATAACATTACATGGTGTCAGATCGAAAGCGGACCTTCTCGATACGCCATGGCACTCTCCAGTTTGAAACCTCCAGGGCCCCTAAACTTAGATGACGGTGTCACAGCAAACTCGAAAGCGTGGATCCACGCTTATAACATATATTCCACAGCCGCTGGAGTGCTGAGCAGAAGTGAGCGGATCCAATGCTGCGTATTTCTACATGTCGCAGGCCCCGAGGCGCAAAAAGTCCATCAGTCGATGGCCTTCACACCGAACGAAATCGACAAAATTGCGCCTCTCATTCTCACAGAAGCGTTCAGACAGTACTGCGAAGGATGCACCAACATCACCGTCACAAGGTATCGGTTCAACGCCTACAACCAAGGCTCGGAGAGCATGGACACTTACATACGGGAAGTGCGCCATAAAATAGGCCACTGCCAGTATGGTGCCCTAGAGGAATCACTCATGTGCGATCGACTGGTGAGTGGAATTAAATGTGACATTCTACGCGATCGGTTGTTGCAGACACCGAAGCTAACACTGCAACTATGCGAAGAGATGTGTCGGATGAGCGAGCACAAAGCCCGACAAATAACCTCCTCTGCCGGCACGGAATATGCGGAAGAAGCCGTCCGGCGACAGTACGATACGCAAAGACCACCGCGTGGGACGCCACGCCAGTCCAGGCCGGGATCAAGGTGGACGCGCGACCAGAAGGGCGGCGCGGGAAATCAACCGGAGTGTGCGTGGTGCGGCTATTCACATCGAGCCGACCGGGACGGGTGCCCGGCAAAAGGAAAATCCTGCTCAGCGTGCCAAAAAATCAGACATTTCGCGAAAGTATGCAGGAGCAGAACCACAGCAGTGAACGAACTGACAGTCGAGGAATGCGCCAATCAAAGTGAGTGGCAAGGTGATCTACCGATGGACGAGCTGTTCATCGGCGCAATATCATCAGACAACGGCGCTGCCTCAGACCTCTGGTTTGCCAACATACCAGTAGGTTCCGTAGACGTAGATAACATTACAATAGTGACTGATGCTATGGATCAGGTTTCGTATTCTCAGCTCAATGAGGTTAACAATAACATGAAAGCCAATACATCAAACCCACAGCTGTTGCATATTTCTTCCTGAAGCGTCTAGATAGCACTGTTGGGCTGATACCTAATGATAAGCATGATTGCAACAATACTTCCTTCAGAGGTTGCTGCTCTGCATACTAATTATGTAATAACAGAGTAGTACCAACATGGCTATGTTAGAGGTGAGTACTGCCTTAATTTGTTAGCATAGGAGACACATGAAAGCCTCAGCTGTTGTAAATTTCTGCACTGCTGGGCTGACATTTCAGTCCTTACAGTCACTGCCAAACAGGCTGGTGTTCTATATTTACACAAATAACTGACACTGATCCACTAACTTTTTTTCTCCGCAAACAGACCTACAAAATATATCTTTTTTTTCCTTTTTTTTTTAAAACAATTATGTCGCAAATCTATACTTGAGTTTAATGTGATGTTATATTGATGTGAATGCATACATAATACATGTTCTTATATGTGTTTAAAAGATGAAAAATTAATACTACAGTACAACCCCGTTAAACCAAGCTCGGTTAAACCAAACGATCAGTTAATCCAACCTTTTTCGGCGGCCCGGCAAAATACTACCATTTATCATATAAAAAAGTTGGTCAAACCAAAGTCGGTTAATCCAAACAAAATTGTTGGGCCCCAGGCCACTTCCGGTACGGTTAAACCAAACTGTTAGGTCATCTAAGACTTTTTTATATGATAAATGGTAGTATTTTGCCGGGCCGCCGAAAAAAGTTTGGATTAACCAAGCTTGGTTTAATGGGGTTAAACTGTATATGAGCCAGCCTCACGAAAATGGGCCAATTGGTGGTTTATTTAAGATGTCGGCGTCGCAATTCTTAAAGTGTAGTGCATTCCTTTGTTTTTTTATTAAATTATCCTAGAAACAAATAAGGTTATTTTCTCTACCTTTACATTCAGGATAAATTTAAGGACTTTGCAACACCTCTGTCAATGCTAAACTATAAGTATGCCGATCGACGCCGACATCCAATGATCGACGCCGACAACTTCCCCCAACCCCAATTGGCCTCTTTTCATGATCCTGACTCATAATAGTCATATACATAAAAAAACAATAATCAAAGTGTCCACAAACATTGTATATTACATTCATAATGCATCCACGTTTTTGCCAAAGCCAAGTCAAAGCCAAAGCTCAGTTAAACCAATGATCGGTTAATCCAAACAAATTTCTAGGGTCCTTCAAGTTTGGTTTAACGGGGTTATACTGTATCTTGAATTTCCCTATAATTCCCAGTATTTCCTGGTAATTCCGAGTCTTTCCCGCCGTCCTGGGAAATACCCTTATTTCCCAGTTAATTGACAACCCTGGGAATTTGGGACCGAGATGGACAGATAGTGCTGTCGACCTTTCGTTCAGCGAGATCCAACCTAACCATCAACAGCCTGGGATACTGTTACCCGGTAGGTGGCCAGAACTGCACTAGCTCCAGGCAGCAACACCAGGGCCCAAATGTATGAGGCCGGGTAAGCGGTCGTAACCCACCCGTCGCGCGGATTTCCCGGGTTAGCGGCGAAAGTGTCAATGTATGTGCCCCGGTTAGGCAAACACCTCGAGAGTTAAGGTCGCCTACACTAACCCCAACATATAGCAGGTTTAACGTCCGTGTTAGGTACCGATTCGGCCCAAATCTATCCAATGCGACCATATTTAACAGAATTACATACGCAATAAGTGAATTTTTTTTTTAATTAACCCTAAAATCGAAGCGAGATTAACATAGCAGCTGCATTGGCGGCATTATTCATATTGTCGAATCGACGAATGTAAACTAAACAAATCGCCGTCGCTGCAGCGACGTCGATATCCATACTGTCCAACGTTAACTAAACATCACCGCCGCCGCGACATCGATATCCATACTGGCAGAATGCCGGCGGCAATATTTTAGGCCCAAATCTATTCAATGCTATCATATTTAACAGAATTACATACGCAATAAGTGAAATTGTTATCAATTTAACCCTAAATTGGAACCGCTATTAACGGTGCGGCATTGGCGGCGTTATTCATATTGTCCCATCGACGAATGTAAACTAAACAAATCGCCGCCGCCACCGCGACGGGTACAGGCCCAGAGGGTTTCCCAAAATCTATAAATAACGCATTGGTTAGCTAACTCCGCCACGCTTTGGTCACATACATTTCCCGTGACACATATACCAACACCGACGATAGCTACCCCGTCGGCCGCCCTTAACACTGGCGCAGATAACCCGTTGCTCATACATTTAGCCCCAGGGCGCCGCTGCTTGTACCCGGTAACCCCACCTCTGATGTCACTTCCGCCCAGCCTCGCCGCACAACGGCCACTCCTTACCGACAATACCTCACGCCTTTCTTGATCGACCCACCCAGCCCCACATTCTAAGACAGTCACATCGCTATGGTTGAGTGCCGGTTCGTGGGAATCCGAACTTAATACCTTTAACATTGTCTTGAATTGACCTGATTCTCTTCATTTGAACTTATATAAAAATAGAATTCCCATACTATGTAGTCCCGGGTCGTGTCGTGAATTATGTTGATCATTATAATCTACCTTACTATACTTTTAAGTAACTTTATTCTTAAATGGCTAACTTAGGAGATATTTGAAATGCAAATATGCCAAATTAATTTTAGCATGCACATCAAAACTCTACCTACATAGGCTTCTGTAGTAACAGGTTCAATTAAATTGACTTGATATTTGTTTCTATGCAGCGACAAATGTTTAATAAGTGCAACAGTATGCAAGGGAAAGCTTGTGATATAAGGCCTCTCTACCTAATAATAGTATAAGTAACAATAACAGCAAAACTTAAGGAATGTGCAGCACTCACGCTTTCTTTAGTGATGTCCTCCTCTTCGTTGCATTCCTGCATACAGGGTTGGCATTTCACTGACGTAACATCTCTAGAAAAGGATAAGGAGCAACATTTGTACCTAATCTGTGAGCTCCATCATAAACGCGTGATCAGAAAGAATAGGACCATCACAATACTTTCAAAGTGCAATAGTCATAACTGCAACGTACATATTCGAAAACTAATACACGTAGAATAGGTCAACTCAAAAATCATAGTTGAGTGATTTAATGGTCCGATTGCGCAGTCTGATGAAATATCAAATTTTCAAAACCAAACCAATTATCTAGATTTGATTTTACATATCTAACTTAGATACTGATGCACTTATTATGCATTTGTTTCTGCGTAGAAGGCAATACTGAGTCAATTTAACAGAACCTGTTACTGCTGAAGTCTATGGTGTCAGAGCCAAAACTAATTTTCCATGTTTGCACTCAAAATATCTCAAAAGTTTACCATTTAAAATAAAAGTAACTTTGAACTAATGTAAAGTAGATACTAGTGATCGATCTAATATAAAAAATAAAGTAGATACTAGTGATCGATCTAATATATGTATCTCAGAAAAAATACAGAAATTCAAAACCATCGGACTATGCAACTTTAAGGTCCAACTGTAGTTAGTGGTATATTTAAACAGGGTCTCACACACATTTTCAGTAACTAAATTTAATACCCTTTTAGTAGACCAGCAGCCAAAATTTGAATCATATTATTTCCGTGTTACCGATTTACCAGTACATTATCCAGTCAAGCAGAGGCAATATATAACTGTTGACAGACAAATATAGAACACCGGGTGAAAGGGAGGGGGGAAATAGATCTTTCTGGTGTACATCGTATTGGTATAAAAAAGGAGAACAGGACAGGAGCAGGTGTTGACCGGTCGAGGCAAGCGAGGGAATGGGCCCTAGTCCTACAGGGAAGGGGCGAGGGAAGGTGGAGCGGGGGCGCCAACTGCCGGATTCGAACCCAAATGGTCAATAGTACATCGCCAACTTCCAACACAAGAGGGGGTGTGGGGGGACTCTGCGCCCTCCCTACACAAGCATATCGTAGATCTGCTTAAGGAAGTTAAGATGTAAGATTGCTGCCGATTACTACTTTTAGGTACTTGTCAACCCAGATTTTTTTTTTTTTTTTTTAAGGCCATTTTTACATTATCCTGATACTGTGCTAACCAGTCCTTGTCCTATCCTATTATAGTATTAATGCCGAGCACCTGGCTAGTTAGCGACAATTATCAATTTTATAAGTCATTAGTTTGACTTGGCTGGGATTCGATAAGGATGGTATCCTATCATCGTTGATCTTAGGGACAGCTTTTTGGTTACTCTCAGGTAAGGAATAGTTGTACACTGTACATTTGTGTTACTGTTGATAACTGGGTCGTTCTCAGAAACTGTGTACAACTTGAGGTAGTCTACTTGAAATGCATATTTTAAAGAAACCCATATTGGAGTGTCAATATTTAGATTTCATCATTTAGCCCAATAATGTGGGAGATATTTTAGATCAAAAGTAAATGTTAATATTGTGTATTATGTATCTTGTTCGGATGGATGTAGCTAAATAAATAGAAAATTGCATCACTAATTTGTTGCATTGTCAACAGCATTGGAAATAAAGTGTAACAAACTTAATGAAAACCTCTGAACAACAGCACATTTCACTTCAAATGGTCATATACAATGTCTTCATTAAGTTGAAGACATTTTTTTGTATAAAAAATCTTTTTTTAATTATGAAATAGTTAACCTTTTCTGGAGTCATTAACATCGTAACATTTCGTTTCCACTTGCAAGTACTATGAAACTCTGTATCAAACACTGAGTACAGATACAGTACACAAGCTATTTTCACCACTTGACACTCTATGCATGGACCCAGTTATGGTATAATAAAAGATCAATCCTGAAATTGCCCCTAAACATTGAAATTTGAGCCAAACATTTGTGTAAAATTGTTGATTCCACTTGGACTGTTACATTGCTAATATTTTTCTGCTCTTCTCTTTAATCATCACAAATAAGACAACACCATAGCAATGAGGTTTCAAATTATTATTACTACTCTTTATAAAGCAAGTAGCATGTGAAATATCCTAAAAATGTTAAGCTTTGTGTGGAAAATATTTGATTTTGGAGTCAGATTGGTATTTATTGGGTGTGAGCATCATTTCACGTAAAAATGTCAGAATGTTTATTTTCAATTATTCAGATGCAAAAGGAGATACACATTGAGGAAGCTTGTATATAGGACTTTGACAGCATTTTGATTTTGTAGTACTGATGTCACAGTATTGGTACACAACTTCTGTCAACGACCCAACCGTGAATGGGGACCCTTACTTTAGTAGCTGATCAACACAGGCACGGCAGTAGCGGTGGCCACAGAAGCTTTGCACGGGGTTCCGGAGGACCTGCTTGCAATAGCCACACAAGTACTTGTTTTCTATGCGATTTCCAATGGCCTGAGGTGGAAAGCCACGCATTCCAAAGATTGGGCTTGCCATTATCACGTCAGTAGGATCACAACGTCGCAGCGGAACTATCACAGTACTGAGGTCTCACCGACCTCCGCTTGTCTCATGGTCAAGTTAATGTCTTGTCTCTTCCAGTTTTCTATTCAGTCTCTGAAAGTATCCTAGAGGTACTCCACACCACCTTCCACGGGTATGCCTAAATGAAAAGAGAACAGTACTAGAACAATGGTTCCCACCTTTTGGTGGGTTCAAATACATATTCAATCTGTGTGCCACTTTTTGGGATTGTGATGCAACAAGTATTCACACTAGGGGTTTTGCTTGGGATTTCAAGGTGGTACGAAGATAGAATAAAACGCTATTGAACATTGTGTGTATATATATATATTTTTTTTTTAAACCAGATCATATTGAATTCAATAAAAAAGAGTTATAGGAAGCAAAGCAAATGCAAGCGTTAGCCAGGCACAATGTTGAGAAATGATTCGTCATCATACCATTATCTAGATAAAGGATTACAGGGGTGAATCTTTTATCTAACCATTACCAAACTTTTTTGATTATTTATATCTAGAAAAATCTAGTATTTATATATATCTAAATTGCAAAGTCAGTTTTCACATTTCATTCACATGCTCTAAATTTAATTAACAAAGCCTTTAAAAAAAAGTTATGGTTCAGTAGTAATTGCATACGTCTCTCAACTCTTGTTGACATGTCTATGGTATTTAAATCTAGAAAATACTAAATTTAAAACTAGTCTGTCCTTATTTTATCTGTTAGGCCTATATTATGTATTCTGCTTCAAGGCGGGGAATGGGCAGGGACAGTTATAATTGAATAGAGGGAGTGCATGTGATGTCATCACTTAGCAGTTAGCCATCTTGGAGTACACTTAATACCACCTATGGCGCCCCCTGTCATATACCAAGAACACTACAGCCACCATTGGGCCTACCTATAGTTAGCGCTGCCCAAGTGTGTGGCGCCACCTAGTGGGTACTGCCTGAACCTATCTAATTCTTCAACAAAGCATTCAAAGTGTCAACATACTGCGCTTTCGCAACGATGTGATGCTACATGATTTAAAAAATGCTTCCCCTCCATCAAAAAACCCTTTCCCCCCAACTTTTGAGGCCAAACTGCTCAAAACAGTGACAAATAAACCAACAAATCGGTAAATAAACACAATCCAAGCACTTCCAAGCCTTGCATATGTAATCCAATATGGCCACCGGAAGTTGCCTCGTGACGTCATTACACCCCCTCTATACAAATGGTTTTTTGTTTTGTTTTACAAAGTTCTTATTGAAATATTTAATAATTCGGAATTAAATCACTGAAAAGTTTAGATTTGGGTAAATAAATCTCGGACTAGTAGGGTCCACAGGCAGAGTTCCTTCAGTAGTTGATACCAGTGTCAGTGAGTGTCTAAATTGCCAAGCACTGAAGCAGGAAATTTGCCTTACAGGCTTACTATAATAACAGTACAAAAACCCATCATTATTTACAACTTCAAAAAGCAATAACTTTGTCCATAGTGAATTTTATTTTTAAACTAAGCAGTGTTTTTATCTGTAAATTAAGCTCTTTAGACTTTAATTCTAGACCAGTCAGATAAGAAAAAGAAAGTATTCTAAATTGTGATGCATGTGGCACTGGCAGCCTACAATACTAGTCGACAATAGTGCAAACATCTTTTCTATAATACATATAAGTTACTCCCACAGTTTTACGCCTCGTGGTCGTGGCTACTCTGGACCCATCCAAAGTATCTGTATTAATTAGTACGCGTGATGGATTGATGAGTCAACATATTTATATTACTCGTGAGTAGTAGACCATAGCCGTGTTCACACCCACAACTTTAGGCCGAACTAGATAAGGTGAACTAGATGAGGCGAACTAGTGTCGTGTCCACACACGGAGCGGATTAAGGCGGAAATTGATATCTGCGCATGAGCAAGTCCATACTAACCATCGCCAGTTTCGGTTAATCGACGTCGGCAGAGAGAGTGTGGGTTCGACCTAGATCTGTTTCGGTTGAATTGTATTGTTTTGGAACGGTCAAAACTTCGGCTGGGCAGTGAAACCCTAAAAATAAATGCTGACAAAAATATCTGTGCACAGCTAGCGGTTTCATAGACCAAATTATATTATATAGTGTGACATGCTTAATCCGCCTCAAGTAAGTCGGTTGCGTTCACACAAGCAAGATGGGCCGACCCAAGCTAGTTCGCTTCATTTAAACCACCACGCGAGGCGAACTAGATGCGGCGAACTACATGAGGCGACTCAGCCCTAATCCGCCTCAACATCGGGTTCACACGGCCAATGTGAGCCGACTTACATTAGGCGCACTAGATGAGGCGAGTTAACGCCCCTGGGCCCGTATGCATGGAGCAGTGTTAGCGGCGTGTGGTGTTATCCCTCTAACACCGTATAGATATCACCGTTTATCGGCGGCGTCGAAACGGTATGCATGGCGGTCTAAACGGTGAGTGATAGATAAACGTGAATCTATTTATAGATTTGGGAAATCCCTCTGCGTTGACGCATTGGCGTCAGTGTATTAGCGATTTGTTCACTTTACGCTCGTCGATTTGACAATATGAATAACGCCGCCAATGCTGCGGCTACATTAATATCATTTCGAATTTAGGGTTAAATTGATAAGATTTCACTTATTGCGTATGTAATTCTGTTAAATATGACAGCATTTAATAGATTTGGGCGCAAGAAATTCCCGCCGATTCGGCGGCGGCGATTTGTTTACATTACGTTCGTCGATTCGAAAATATAACTATTAATATCACCGCCAATACGGCTGCTGCGCTAATATCGCTTCGTTTTTAGGATTAATTTGCTTAAATTTCACTTATTGGGTATGTAATTCTGTTAAATATGACAGCATTTAATAGATTTGGGCATAAGAAATTCCCGCCGATTCGGCGGCGATGGCGGCAGCCATTTTTACTTGACGTCGACAAGCGGTGACGGCGGCGGCCATTTGTTTACTTTACGTTCGTCGATTCGAAAATATAACTATTAATATCGCCGCCAATGCGGCTGCTGCGTTAATATCGCTTCATTTTTAGGGTTAATTTGCTTAAATTTCACTTATTGCGTATGTTATTCTGTTAAATATGATAGCATTGAGTAGATTTGGGTTCCATCCTGACACTAACACCGCTGTAAACCAGATAAAATCGGAGTTAGAATTTCCGAGTTTAAACGCTTGGTGTTAGGCCTAACACTGCTCCATGCATACCAACTTGTCCGCGCTAAACCAGAAATCCCGTGATAAACGCGGTTTGCCTCCTAACACTGCTCCATGCATATGGCCCCAGGGCCCGTATGCATGGAGCAGTGTTAGCGGCGTGTGGTGTTATACCTCTAACACTGTATAGCTATCACCGTTTATCGGCGGCATCGAAATCGTATGCATGGCAGCCTAAACGGTGAGTGATAGCAAAACGTGAATGTATTTATAGATTTGGGAATTCCCTCCAGTCGACGATATGAATAATGCCGCCAATGCTGCGGCTACATTAATATCGGTTCGAATTTAGGGTTAAATTGATAAGATTTCACTTATTGCGTATGTAATTCTGTTAAATATGACAGCATTTAATAGATTTGGGGGTAAGAAATTCCCGCCGATTCGGCGTGACGGCGGCGGCGGCGGCGATTTGTTTACTTTACGTTCGTCGATTCGAAAATATAACTATTAATATCGCCGCCAATGCGGCAGTAGCCTTAAGGAGGGTTCGAATTTAGGGTTAAATTGATAAAATTTCACTTATTGCGAATGTAATTCTGTTAAATATGACAGCATTTAATAGATTTGGGCATAAGAAATTCCCGCCGATTCGGCGGGGACGGCGGTGGTGGCGGTGGTGGCGGCGATTTGTTTACTTTACGTTCGTCGATTCGAAAATATAACTATTAATATCGCCGCCAATGCGGCGGTAGCCATAAGGAGGGTTCGAATTTAGGGTTAAATTGATCAAATTTCACTTATTGGGTAGCTAATTCTGTTAAATATGATAGCATTGAGTAGATTTGGGTTCCATCCTGACACTAACACCACTGTAAACCAGATATGATCGGAGTTAGAACTTCCGAGTTTAAACGCTCGGTGTTAGGCCTAACACTGCTCCATGCATACCAACTTGTCCGCACTAAACCAGAAATCCCGTGCTAAACGCGTTTTGCCTCCTAACACTGCTCCATGCATATGGCCCCTGGTGTGAACACGGCTTTCGAGTAGGAGAATTAGAACGTCATAACGAACTATCACATTTGACACTGACAGTATGTCAGTTGTCAGTACTCACTGACCTCTGCTTGTCTCTTGGTAAATGTCGTGTCTCTTCAGTCTCTGGAATTTCCCAGTAGAGAGGGCATTTTTCAAGTGCTGATTGGAAATAATGTAAAACTTCAGCAGATCAAAATACCGGAGATATTTAAACGAGTTTTCAGCAGTTGTACCTCTATAACCACGCTGCATGGAATGCCGGGAAGGCATGATCCAGACTCACAGACGGTGTGAAATAACAACGCTAGATTGGTCCCCTGGTCCTCTAACAGAGGTCGCCACTATGGTCGTTTCATGGCCTGGTTCCTTGATCTTTCAACAGTGGTCGCCACTGTGGTCGTTTCAAATGGGTGCACTCAGAAGGCACCTCCATGCATTTAAAGGCCCTGTCACATTACGGCGTATGGCGGGAGCGTATGGCGGCGTAGCCGCTTTACGTCATATACGCCGTATACGCTACGTCATATACGTCGGCATACGCCATATACGCTACTCATACGCTACTCATACGCTACTCATATGCTACTCATAGGCCGTCAGGTGACGGCTTATGTGAAGAGTATGAGGCATACGCCGCCATACACTTTCATAAATCCGTCCGTCCCCATTTTTTTGTGCATGCTAAAAAATTCTCGACCTACGGGGGCCGGCGTACGCTAGGGATACGCCGGCATACGCTACTCGTATGCTCAACTTGCGTCACGGGCGTATCTCGGGCGTATGCAGCGTACGCAGAACCTACGCGTTGCGTATGAGAGCGTATGAAAAGCGTATGGGAGGCGTATGCGAAGCGTATGGCGGCGTATGCCCGACCTATGGTCTCGGTATATAAAGGCGACCCACGCCATTCCTTCGGTCATTCCTGCTCTGCTGCTCATACAGGATGGATGCCCAGGCACTGCAAGTACAGTTCCAGCTTTTCTACAGAGTTGCCCTTTATCACCATGAGCTTACCCTACTCCTCATGGTTCTTCTGGCATCCCGTATCGAGAGACGAAGGAGGAGGGAGCGGCGGCTTGTAGATGCGGATTACAAATTTATCTGGGCAGATATTGGCGGTATGGGCTCCGCGTCCGATGCCCAGATCTACAACGCCTCCGAGCTGAAGGCGTGCACAGAAGGTGGCACCATCGGCTTTCCGAACCCTGAACCGCTCGTCGACGGCCAGAAGGATGTGCCGTATTTCCTGATCGGTGACGACGCCTTTGCCCTGCGGCCGACCATGATGAAGCCGTACGGCAAGAGGGGCTTGACCAATGATGAGCGACTCTTCAACTACCGGCTTTCCCGAGCTAGGAGAGTGGTGGAGAATGCCTTTGGCATTCTAGCCAACCGCTTCCAAGTGCTCCTGACGACTATGCAGCACCACCCCTCCAACGTGAAGCTCATCGTCAAGGCGTGCATGGTTCTGCACACCCTCATGAGGACACGCTACCCAGCGCTACAGAACATGCAGCTGGATCGTCCCGAGACAGCCAACAACAACTTTGTGCCTGGAGGTTGGCGAGAGGGCCACAACCTTCCTGACATTAACGTTGTACCTGTTAACCCCAACACCACGTCCAAGCTAGGAAAGGAACAGCGCAATCTAATTAAAGACTGGGTCGTCTCACCCGCCGGAGCACTGTCATGGCAAGACAGGATGATCTGACAAAACATTTTATCAGTCTGTATGCGCTGTGTCTGTCTACTGTTTTTGCAAACATGTCTGTGATGTTGTGACATGTCTCCTGTTATATGAGATGCTAATGTTTATATGTCTAGCATAAAATAAACGATATCATTTTATAGATATGAAAACACAATTTTACATGTCTGTTACGTTCTTTCGCTCCTTAATTTAAAGTCATCTAGTTAATGTAATTGTAATGAATCTCCTCTCTTTTTACATACATACTAAGAACACAGGAAAAAATAGAGTGACACAGAGAGAGAAAGGGGGAGACGAGAGGGAGGGAGGGAGGGAGGGAGGGGAGAAGAGATAGAGTGAGGGAAGGAGAGAAGAGATAAAGGGAGGGAGGGAGAGAAGAGATAGAGGGAGGGAGGAAGAGAGATAGAGAGAGAGGGAGATAGAGAGGGAGGAAGAGAGATAGAGAGAGGAAGAGAGAGAGAAGGAGGAAAGGGAGAAAGGGGAAGGAGAAACATTATAATAAATGTTAAATTTAAAGTTTTTATTTATGTTTTAATTTTAATTTTAATGTTAATTGTACTTTAATATATAACAATTAAATGATGGCATGCCTTTACTCAACACGGACACAAAAATTAAAATTGACAGTATATTTATTTATTTTAGCATCTTGACATATAAATGTACAAACAATATATAAACATACAATATATATACATATATACATACAAATGTACAAAGATAAATAAAAACTAAGACTACATATATACACATATTTACAATCACTTCTCTCCCTTGCTATTAGAACTGGCATCAGCTGGCGACTGTGTGGCTAACGAGGGGAATAAGTCCAAATTTGCGCCCAACATGGCAGATATGCCGGACAGCCCCGACAAGTTCAATAGTCCTTCTGGGCTGGCCGACTCAGACAAGTTCACTTGGGTGGGGTCGACGTGTGTCGGAGTCACAATGTCTGCAGCGCAAGTCCCCGGCCATGCCGCACCCACAGTGGGCGGAGCACCCGCGCACACCACGACTCCGGGAGAGCCCCTCGTGTGCCCCGCCATCCCTAATGTCCGTAGTTGTCCAGCAGTGTGTGACGGTGACGGCCGTACCACCAGCGGAGCTGCGGGCGCCTCGTGACCTACGGAGGTTGGAGGTAGAGGCTGAGGCGGAAGACTTGGCAGAGGCGGCTGTGGCTGTGACTGATGAGGAATCTGCGGCTGCCCCATATAGTGCTGCACATACTCGTGTGTCTGTGAAGCCCATGGTGATGCCGGTGGTGGCTGGCGAGTCCACTGGTGGGGTTGAGGCTGGTATGCCTCACTTGCAGACACACGAGCAGGTCCAGGAGCAGGTCCAGGAGCAGGTGCAGGAGCAGGTGCAGGTGCAGGAGCAGCCACATGAACCACCGGGGCCATGAATGTTCCTTCCTCCTCCTCCAGATGGTGCGACACCATGCGGTTGAGTGCACCGCAAATCGACACAAACCGCTCCTCCGGCATCGTGAGGATCATGTCCCGCATATAGTTGGCGAATGCCACTCGCTTCGTCACCGCCGGTGGAGGTGGAGGAGGAGGCGGCTGCATCACCTTGAGGATGTCGGCAGACTCATCGAACCTCTTGTGGATGGCAGCGAGGAGGTTGTTGTCGACTGGGGCAGATCGCTTCCCTCTCCCCTTTCCCCACTCTTGGGATGTAGCGGGAGGAGTGGGTGGAAGATCCTCGTCCATCGCCACCTCCACATCGGTCCCGACATCCTCCTCCACGCTCAGGTCGAGCTGCGGAGCCGCGACAGGACTGGCCAACTGCAAAACAAAATCATAACATAACATAAGTAACATGAATGCAAATTGATATTTCGACAAAAGACACGACAAGTCAACAGTAAATCAAAATTATATAAAACAAAAATAATTAACGTTAAATGCAGACATGGATTTATAACGATTATATCATGATACATCTATTGTCAATATCTCAATTTAAGAACAACTACACAACAACTCAACATTAAAGAAATAAATAACATTAACAAATTACTAGAATATTAGATGTTGCTAGGACGTAAAACAACAACAAACAAACAAACATAAATACAACAAAAGCATAACATAACAAACTTAGAATACGATACTAATGGCCGCACTTGTCAGAACGAAAAAAGATTATGTACTTACACTCCTGCAGGGCTCTGGTCGGTGACGGACGACGGACCGCAGGAACCCGAACTTGCGCAGGATCCACTGCTCCCGCTCAGTCAGGTCAGCGGCTCCGTCCCCGCTCTTTTTTTGTGGAGCCGCGTGTTGGTGTCCCTGAGCGACTTGAACCACTTCTGGAGATGGACTGTTGTGGTCCCCAGAAGTGTCGCCTGGTCCTCCCACATCTTGGCCTTTCTGTCTGAGCGGCGGTAATCCGTGAGCTTCATGTTCCAAATGATGGGGTTCTCCTGGAGGAAGTCCAACATTTGAGCCTCCTTGAAGACCGACAGAGAACAGTCGCTCTTCTTGGCCCTCCGTCTCTTTGACGTGCCGATGGCAGCGGTGCTGGTGGAGGCGGCGGAGGCAGCGGACGCCGCCCGTGAGCTGCCCGCAGAGGCAGGAGATGGCGAGCTGGAGCGGGGACGCCAGCGTTGCGTCGTCGACCTCTCCACTTCCATCTCCAGCTCCTCCAGTGGAGAGTGGTGTTCTGGAGAGTAGTGTTGTGGAGAGTGGTGTTCTGGAGAGTGGTGTGGAGAGTGGTGAGGTGGCAAGGCAGGTGAGGAGGCTGGTGATGGAGAGCATTGTAACAAAGTCTGCCTCTTTCTGCCTCTCCCACGTCCTAGTCCTGCTCCTGTAGTTACAGCAGCTCTGGAGGCTGGTGTAGTAGCAGTAGTACTGGTAGTAGTAGTAGCAGTAGCAGAAGCAGCAGCAGCAGTGGTGTTCCTCTTAGCAGGCATGGTGGCAGAGTGAGGGAGCCTGTTGCTCCAGGCTATATATACCCAGGAGTCACCAAGCGGCGGACCGCGGAGAGATAACATAGGTTGCGCATAGGTCGTGCATAGGTTTCGCATACGCTCCTCATACGCTCCTCATACACTCCTAAAATATTCATACGCTCCTCATACGCTCCACATGCCAATCAAAACAGTCAAAAAATGTCGCAGCACGCTCCCATACGCTCCTCATACGCTCCTCATAGGTCACCCATACGCTCAAACCCACCCGAAAGTTCACCGAAGGTCATCATAGGCCGGCACCAGCACGGCGTACGTAGGTTTTCAATACGCTCCCGCCATACGCCGTAATGTGACAGCCCCTTAAGGGTTTGCTTAAGTTGGGACAGTGGTGACCCGTTTCTCCTCCTTTCGTCGCTGCCGACCATTCTTGAATGTGAGATCAATTGAACTGAATGCTCAAAGGGTGGCCATTTCATAACTTAAAAAAATTAGGACATTGCATGCCTGGTCCTAGCCTACGTAAATGGGTGGTGTTACTTTTTCTCCTGATTATTATTATTATTAGTGTATCCTTATAAGTTATACGCCCTCAGGCCTAATCTGTGGCCTGACTTCCTCTGCAATGCTGCTCTGTGACATTTATGATATTTCATTTATGATGTGTTATAATTTATATCTGATATGTAGCACCTTTGACATTTATATGTATATAATAAAAACAATTGTTGCTTTTGTCTCTTTTTTTCATTAAGGGTGTGAGCTTGTGTATTGTGATCTTTTGTTTGTGTACCGCAAACGAGACTGTTAAAGTCTTATAACAATTATGTGCATACATCTTAAGCCGTGTTCACACGGGAAAAGTTTAAAGCGATTTAGACAAGGCAGATAATATGAACCGAACTAGTGTCGAGTTCACACAGGCAGTACTTGGGCCGGAAATTGATATCTGCGCATGAGCAAGTCCAGACTAACCAGCGCCATTTTGGGTTTGTCAACGTCGGCACAAGAGAGTGTGGGTTCGACCTAGATATGTATTGACTGAATCGTATTGGTTTGGAATGGTCAAAACTTCTGCTGGGCAGTGAAACCCTAAAAATAAATGATGAAAAAATATATGTGCACCTCTAGCAGGTTCATAAAGCAAATTTACCGGAAAGTCAACAAACTCAGGTCTCGACTGTCACGTCCTTAATCCGCCCCAAGTAAGTCGGTTGCGTTCACAAGGGCGAGATGGGCTGACTTAAGCTAGTTCGCTTCATATAATCCACCTCCACAAGTGGTTTATAAAAAGCGATTTATATGAATCGAATCAGCCCTAAACCGCCTCAGCGTCGCGTTCACACGGCAAATGTGAGGCGAACTAGGCAAGGCGATTTATATGAGGCAGATTAAATCGCCCGTGTGAACACAGCTCTAGTTACTCCCGCAGCACTACATGTCTCGAGAACAGGGCTGCTAATAACCCCATAGGAAGACGTGTTGGATTGTGGCTATTGGATCTGGACATATCCAAGGCCTATTATAGCTGTATCCTATTGATTGATTGATTGATATCCATATGATTTCTAAATCTAAGCAGCAAATTATATATATATATATTTTAAATGGTGCATTTGTGAAATTATGTAGATAAACACTGTGTCCTGGAATAATGAGCTTCACATCTTGTTCACAGTTAATTCCTACCAAAACAGTTTTTGCTAGGATTTAAGTAAGATCTTCATTCGATCACCCCTACTCTGGATATAGGGACTTGGAAATCCGCGGCGCTTCTCAGTAGCTCTGAAGTCGCGTGGTGACGTCATCACCTTTCATCGCGAACGGAAATGCAGACTTGAAGGGTCTGCTCAAAATTGGAGTTAGATGGTGGTGGTTGTGATATATGCGTAATAGACGTATAGGTGTGTGGCTAATATATGTTAACGAGAAGCAGAGTTTGAGACAAAGGAATATGCTAATGAGATGACATCATGGAAAGTTTAGCCGGCGGGTCAAGCGAGCCCTAGGCCGTGAATAAACCATTCAGTATCCAGAAGTCAAAGTGTTCAGATGTTGTACTTTCACATGGTGTCAGATGAGGAAGAATGCCGCCCGCTAATACGTTGCCGGGTTTGCGCCCACCTGGTCAGCTTGTCCTCAGCCACAATGCGAGATCGAACTGGAAAACATGGATCAAAGCATATGACATATATACGCTACTGCTGCAGGTGTCGTTTTGAAGTCAGAACGAGTGCAATGCTGCATCTTTCTTCACATTGCTGGCGAGGAGGCGCAAAAGGTTTTCGCCAATATGGATATCGCGCTCGCTGATCAAGATAAGATCGTGCCATTCATGGAGGCATTTCGGACATATTGTGTAGGCAAGTGCAGTATTATTATCACAAGATATAAATTTAATACGCATAATCAGGCTATGTACATTACAGCGTTGAGAGACAGGGTGAAGGATTGTGAATATGGTACAGTGGAGGAGTCGCTGTTGCGCATTCGGTTAGTGGCTGGGGTGAAAAGTGTGAATTTGCGTAACAAACTGCTGCAAACTACTGAGTTAACATTGGGAAAATGTGTCAGTATTTGTGAAATGAGTGAGTTCAGTTCTGATTTGTTGGAGGACACCAAGACAGACGTGGAAAGCCAGGAGATTGATTTCATAAGGAACTATGCTAGTGTGCGTACCGGTGCACCAGTGGTTCGGTCATCGGCGATGCCATCTCGGAAATCGCCATCTTGGAATGCCGGCGGCGCCGGTGCTGGAGAGTTCAAGATCCGCTGCCAGAACTGTGGTTATGAACACTGCCGGGGAGTCTGCCCAGCGAAAGGCAAAGCTTGCATAGCCTGCAAGAAGATTGGGCACTTCGGTAAGGTCTGCAGGAGCAGACTTGGCAGGGTCAACAAAGTTACCGTGGAAGAGCCCGACCCTCACAATGCTGAGCACGACCCGGATCTGGCAGAAGTCAATGTGCTGGCAATGGATCTGTTCGTCGGTGCCATGGACCGCGGTGCCGAGCAAGATCCCGAGCTGTGGCACGTGATCGTTCGGGTGAACGGTTGTCCTGTCAAGCTCAAGCTCGACACCGGGTCGGAGGCAAATGTGCTGCCGAGGTACGTCTTCGACAGAGTTGCTCCGGGGCGGCTGACGAACACCAGGTGTACGTTGGTGACGTTCTCGGGTCATCGGATCACTCCTGACGGGGAGGCGCTGCTGGACGTCGGTGACAGAGTGCTCAAGTTCCAAGTGGTACAGAGCTGTGAGTCTATTTTGGGCAAGCAGGCTTGTGTGACGTTGAACCTGCTGTCGCGTGTGGATGAGGTGCACTGTGCTGTGCCGACGAACATTTCCAAACTGACGAACAGTCCCAGCGCTCAAGCGGAGAAGCTGGTAAGCGAATACAAAGATGTGTTTCAGGGTTTGGGGTTGATCAAAGCAAATGCTGTTATTCATGTCGCTAAATCTGTAAAACCCGTTGTTGATCCACCTAGACGGATTCCGTATGCAATTCAGGGTAAGGTACGTAGTGAGCTTGATCGCATGGTGGAGTTAGGTGTCATATTTGAACAAGATGAGCCTACCGAGTGGGTTAACTCCATAACTATCGTAATAAAACCTAACAAGATAAGGATTTGTCTGGATCCGACTAAGTTGAACAAGGTGATAAAGAGAGGGCCTTTCCCTACCAAAACAATTAACAAAATTATTGCCAAAACGGCAGATGCAAAATATTTTTCAGTTTTGGATGCAATGACAGGTTATTGGCAGATAGAGTTAGATGAAGAAAGTTCACATCTGTGCACGTTCAATACTCCGTGGGGCCGGTAGAAGGTACACCCGCTTGCCTTTTGGCATCAAAACAGCCGGTGACATTTTTATTCAGGAAATGCACCGTGTCATGGGCGATATACCCAGTATTGGGATAGTCACGGATGACATTTTGGTATATGGGTCAACGGTTGAGGAGCAGAACGAGCGGCTCCGAGCTGTGTTGGACCGAGCTAGGTCGGTTAACTTGAAATTAAACGAAACAAAATCTTTGCTATGTAAGACTACAGTAAAGTATGTAGGTCATCAACTTACCCAGCAGGGTGTGAAGCCTGATCCAGACAGAATACAAGCAATAGTTGACATGACAGAGCCGCGTGACAAACAAGGCATCCAAAGGTTCCTGGGCATGGTTGGATATGTACACAAGTTTATACCCAACATGTCCGAGATTGCCAAACCACTGCGCAAGCTCATAGCTAAGGACATTGCATGGCACTGGCAGGCCGAACAGCAGGGCGCGTTTGAGAAGTTGAAGGAGAAGTTAAGAACTGCTCCTGTGTTGTCGTATTACAATGTTAAGAAGCCAATTGTGATCCAAGTAGATGCTTGTCAGTCAGGGTTAGGTGCTGTGTTGATGCAAGATGACACGCCAATCGCACTCGCATCTCGTGCGCTTAACGCAGCGCAGTGTGGTTATGCCACTATCGAAAAAGAAATGCTCGCCATATGTTTCGGATGCCAGAGGTTTCATGACTATATCTTTGGCAAAGAAGTTCAAATTCAAACGGACCAGAAGCCGTTAGTGGTGATAATGGAAAAACCAATTCATAAACTTTCGGCTAAAATGCAGAGAATGCGAATGCGGTTGCAAAATTACAATATTGAGTTATGTCATGTGAAGGGTTCTTTGATGTTGTCCAGGGCGCATGGCGCCAAAGTAGGTCATTGTAACCTGTTCGATGACACGTTTTGCATTGCCGCAGTGGACATTCAGTCGTCGCGTTTGTTGAGTAAGATTGTCAATGAGTATGAGAAAGATGTATCCATGTCCATGTTGATCTCACACATTGAAGATGGGTGGGACACTACACACATACAGACATCACCGTGTCTGAGACAGCACATTCCATACAAACACGAGTTAACGATAGAAAATAATCTGGTCATGAAAGGCAATCGGGTGGTGGTTCCTCCGGGTCTCCGCGGTGAAATGATTGAGGCGTTACATGAAACACATTTGGGTGTGACAAAGTCCAAGCAGCTGGCGTGGGACTGTATGTTTTGGCCGGATATGAATAAGCAAATTGAAGAGAAGGTCAGTTGGTGTGACACTTCACTTTGAGGGGGGGATGTGATATATGCGTAATAGACGTATAGGTGTGTGGCTAATATATGTTAACGAGATGCAGAGTTTGAGACAAAGGAATATGCTAATGAGATTGTAAAGATCAACCATCACTCTCTGGCATGTGTGTTGTTATGATTTATTTAAGACAAGATGGCTTCCAACTACCAGAAGCAGTTCTGGTGGCTAACACTAGTTGCGTATCTGGACATCTGCCCCCTCATAGAACAATCTGACTCTACACATCCATTTAGTTCTGAACACAACGTAGAACTGAAAGATACAGATAATGTGACAGTTTACCGTCAAAAGTATATGTATATAGAAAGATATAACAAAGATGACATTTGTTATCTACAGATTTAACCTGTCTACCGGTCTAGTGATTCTTGAGGATCGCCTGATCTCCTTGGTGACTGGTGTTCTGACTACTTCCCCCCCTGACCGGACTAGTTGCAACTGGATCCTGATCCTGTGGACCTTCACCCACTGCCTCACTTGTGACCTCCTCTGAGCTTTCAGTAGGAGAATTGCTAGGAGCGGTCTGACTAGGCAGATCACTGTCCCTGACCCCCTTCATTTCAAACCTTTCATTAACTTTCACGAGGTGACACCTATTGCGTCTTATGACGTTACCCTCTTCCGTCTGAATCTTATATGACCTGGGTCCCACCTGCTCACTGACCCGGGCCGTCGAATCCCAATGAGTTGCTCTTACTCTGACTACATCACTTTGACTCAGTGGGGGTAGGTCTTTGGCTGTCTCATTGTACTTTTCTACTTGTTTTTGTTTTATCTCTTCCTTTCTGCTCCCCTTTTGAACACTCTTGTATCTCTTATCCAGTCGTGGTATTTTCCCGTTTAGCTTACGCCCCAATGACATCTCCCCCGGTGACATGCCTATCTCTCTGGGGGCCATTCTATAGTTTACTGAGAGCTGAACTGTGGACCGTTGTCGTTAACCACTCTTCTGGGTATACCATGTCTGGCAAACATACTTTTAAAGTGTGTGATGACTGGATCAGAGGTCGTTGAGCTCAGCATGGCTATTTCGGGATAGTTGGAATAATAATCTATGCGCATAGTAGATAATCCTTTCCCCCCCAGTGAAATAGATCCATGCCGACTTTTTCCCACGGTCCCCACTTTATTCTATCTTCTTCCCTGCTGTGCGTTTCTTTGGCCTGTGCCGTCCTGTACAACTGACAGGCCCCACACTTTTGAACACTCCCTTCTATGTCATTATTGATGGTAGGCCAGTATATAGCCTCGCTTGCCATCCTTTTCTGTTTTTCTATGCCTAAATGGCCCTCATGCAATCTACTTAGCATTTCTCCTCGCATACTAACTGGTATCACTATCCGGTCCCCTTTTAGGATAATTCCATTTATCAGGCATAGTTCCTCTCGAAATGGTGCATAAGCTGGACAGTCCCCATTGTTCCACCCACTTAATACCCCTGTCACACTACGACGTAACGAGCCAACGTGAGCCTAACGTGGCTATTTTTCGTCATTACGTTGGGTTACGTCATGATGACGTCAGAATTACGTTAGAATGACGTCGAGCTACGTCACATTACGTCGTGTTACGTCGAGTTACTTCAAGGTTTTGGACATGTTCAAAAATTTTGACGTAGATCGAACGTAAGGGTTTACGTTCGTCGTACGTTCTGTTCACGTTCAGTGAACGTCAATGACGTTAAACGGACGTTTTTCCAACGCTGCTCACTACGTTCAACTACGTTCCACTACGTTCCACTACGTTGACCCACATTAAACCGAGTGCAGATGCCCACGTGCCGTAATGGGAACGTCAGGAGAACGTCAGGACAACGTCAGGAGAACGTCAGAAGAACGCGCATTCAACGTACGTTCAACGTCTCATGATGTAGGTAACGTCACGTAACGTTCTTCTGGCGATGGAATAACGTTCATAACGTTCCATGAACGTAAAGACATTGTCCTCTCTCGTTGAATGACGGTATCACTACGCTTTACCGCCGTTACTCTCTCGTCCACTACGCAGTATCCACGTTCAACTTGTGCCCAAATTTGCATACTACGCCGAGAAGTTCAACGTTCTTCACGTTCTCCCTACGCCGACGTCATGACGTCGTAGTGTGACAGGGCCATAACATGCAGGTCTTTACCGCGGTAAGGACGTTGCCCTTACCCAGATAGCACACAGCCGTCGGGCCGACGTCGGCTATTGGTCGCACCGTCGCCACTGACTTTCCACCGTCGGGCCACCGTCGGGCCTACGGTGGCGTTCCGACGATAGGTTTCAATCCCTTTCCACTTTTGAGCCACCGTCGGGCCGACGGATGTAGCCCGCCGCTGGTTTGCATTCATTTTCCACATTCGAGCCACCGTCGGGCCTACGGTGGTGTCCCAACGTTAGGTTTCAAACCATTTCCACTTTTGAGCCACCATCGGGCCACCGTCGGGCCGACGGCGGTAGCCCGCCGCTGGTTTGGATTGATTTTTCACATTCGAGCCACCGTCGGGCCACCGTCGGGCCTACGGTGTTGATCCGCGCATGCGCAGTTCGTTAAATATGTTTTCCAGCTCGAGTCGCCATCGGCACACGTGCGATCATTGAGCAGCGTTCTTTTTCAACAAATAACTCCAGAAATCGGTGGAATTTTAAGGAATTATTTAACAGGTTTGTTTATTAATATGTTTAGATTATTTTGTAAAAGTTTTGTAATTTATTACGATGTATTAAAGGAATTATTCGTGTTAATACGATTTGAACTACCCGGTACGGAATGTTGATGAAGGACCGCCATCTTGGTTTTTCCGAGAAGACACTGTCACTATAGTGTCAATACGTACAGGTGCAAAATATTAGTTTTATTCAAAATTAATAGATACCAATAACACTAACCTTATAAATTTACTATAATCTTTTTGGTAACAATGTTGTCTATATGTGTACCAAGCTATGTGTTTCTACGTGGTGTGGTTGTAGAGATATTTCACTTTTTCTGTAGAAACAAATCGCTTGGTACACCCGACAGCGGCTACGGCGGCAGCCGCCGAGCCGCGCCCCCCACCGCGCCCCCCGCGGCGCGCGCCCCCGCGGCCCCCCCTCCCCCCCCGGGGGCCGCCAGCCCCCCCCCCCACCCCCACCCCCAACCCCCGGGGGGGGGGGGGGGGGGCCCCCCCCGCCCCCCCCCGCCCCCCCCCCCCCCCAAAAGGGGGGGCAAAAAAAAAACCACCCCCACCCCGAAGCCCGACGCGCTACCGCCGTCGGGCCTACGGCGGCAGCCGCCGTCGGGCCTACGGCGGCAGCCGCCGTCGGGCCTATGGCGGCAGCCGCCGTCGAGCCGACGGCGGGAGGTTGGACAAAACAACGTCGGCCCGACGACGATTTCCACCATTGGCCCGATGGAGACGCCGTCGGGCCGACGGCTGTGTGCTATCTGGGTATATGTTCCTACCGCTATTTTATCTAGCTGTGCCTGGGTGGCTGAGACTGAATTATATATCATGTCTACCTGGGCTTCGACTTCTGTAGCTACTTTTATATCTTTCTCTGACCTAGCCCTGCTGGCATTTGCTCGGGACAGGGTGTCTGCAAGGTAAAGGTATTTTCCAGGGGTCCACCCCAGTACATAGCGATATTTTTGCAATTTTAACATGAGTCTTTGTATGCAGTTCTGGTGGCTAACACTAGTTGCGTATCTGGACAGAGATGACTTCATGGAAAGTTTAGCCGGCGGGTCAAGCGAGCCCTAGGCCGTGAATAAACGATTCAGTATCCAGAAGTCAAAGTGTTCAGACGTTGTACTTTCACAATATCCACATCACCATTATTAATTCTTGTTCTAAATATTAAAATGCCAAATGTGTCAGCATACCTTTGTTTCAGAGAAATATATAACCAATATCTGATTAACCCTACTAATTTTCTAGTTCTACGTACTATGTCATTAACCATAGGATATAAATAAAAACATTAATAAAATAAGTAAACCCGACTGTGGCTCTATGGCTCTATGGCTCT
>JASIRB010003689.1:0-124927 GCA_030323885.1 Branchipolynoe longqiensis | reverse complement strand
CAGATCCTTGTGCCAGTGGCCTAGTTTCTCAGTGGCACAGCACTATAAAGACGCCATGAGTGCGCACTGTCACAAGTCAGTACCCT
Organism: Branchipolynoe longqiensis; assembly: GCA_030323885.1. Lineage (NCBI taxonomy): Eukaryota > Metazoa > Annelida > Polychaeta > Phyllodocida > Polynoidae > Branchipolynoe > Branchipolynoe longqiensis. The sequence continues at coordinate 124,841 of JASIRB010003689.1, read as the reverse complement.
TCCTGATATCTCCTTAGATGTTAGATATTCAAAATTAATAGAAATACGTAACAATTTGGCATAAACATGGAAGTTTGGAATTACAAACTATTCTATTGACATACATGTAAATGCTCGGAAAATTATTTATTTATTATTATGCGATTCAACAAGTGTATATTATTAACCAATCGCTGACCCCAAATAATGTAAATATGGGCCTATGGTCTTAATGCCTTGACAGCCTCACTGCAGAATATCGACGAGCGAGTTTCGTTTCCATTTGCTGGATTTTGATTATTCAACATGAGTACGTAAATGGTGGCCTCCACATAGGGCTATTTCCGTTTTCATTTTTGGATTTTGGTGATTTCATGTTCCACCTCTATGAGTTTTGGGTATTGTCTATGTATATATGTACACATGTTAGTTCTTAGCCTCCCCGTTGGGGGGCGGGGGGTCGGTATAATGTCAGTTTCAGAATGCCATTTTAATTGCTGTGACATCTGCAGAGATGGGGGGCGGGTATTAGTAATGATGTCCTTGGTAACTGCGTCTATCAACTGAAGGTCAAAGGTTAGAAAGTGTCACCTAGATCGTCATGACACTCTGACACTCAATCTAAGGATCCTTCCTTCATGTACTTATATTTCATAGCCCACTATTTAGGGAATGTATAATTGGGTATGCAGGTATTGCAATACCTCAGGGAGTTTCACGCTCCTGCCCTGCAGAGTTGTAAACCACTGCCTTGTGGTACAGGTTATTGACAGAACCGAAGGCTAAGGGAGCAAACCGTGAACAGAAAACCATGTCACTGTGGCAGCATCAAGGGCGGTTGATGTAAGGAACTCCCAACCAGCCACTGCAGGGACAAATAGTTTTGCACCTGTCTGGACATGTTCTTGCCGATGTGAGACCTCTATTTGCTCCCTGAGAGAGTGCCGCTGGTAACATGCAAAAGCCAGCAGCACTTCAACACTTTTGCAGGCAGCTTTCATTAAATGTTTAAGACCGACTCATGGACATCACTCTCACAGCAGAGAGCTAAATGGAGAGCGACAGTCAAGTAATGAAAGCAGTCTTTGTCGCATCGCGATCGACGGCATGATGATGATGATGAGAATTGGGGAATATCTGTACAATAGCATACTTTAAATGTTGAATACATGGGATGCTGTGGCCTGCACTTTCTTAGCATAGCAATCTCTTCAATTTCAGCAAATCTAAACCTCCATAGATAGAGATAGCTTATTTAAAGGGGTCATTATAACAATGGTTGAACCACAAAGAAATTGATACAAAAGGTTTGTCAACGTACTCTAGTACTACTGTGCATGCTAAATAACATACTAAACACATAGTACAATCTGACTTCCGGAAAGAGGTAATTTGCAAGATGATGGCTAAGATGGCTGCAGGAGCTTAACATGAATATATGTCACTTAATTCAACATAGAAAGGTAATTTTTGAACCTGTACTTTTGAAGATTTCATCAATTTGCTTATTTCCAAAATAGTTGTTGCATAGATTTAAATCGGGCCGTACATGTTTGAATATACAGCTGTAATGCCTCGCATAGGAATACAGTAAAACCTCTCTATACCGACCCCTCCATAGATCGACCACTCCCCTATATCGATTGCTTTATTTGGGTCACAACAATACCATTGTAAGGATATTCTAACTCTCTAAACCGACCACCTCCCTAAATGGACCACTTAAAGTCGGTCCCATGGTCGGTCGATTTATAGAGTTTTACTGTACTCTCATAATGCTCTACTAATCCAAGTCTATGTTTCCCACTACTTATGTAGTCCACCAGTGCCAGTGACGGTTCCCACTATGGGGGTGACATTGACTGCAACTTGACGTCGCTAAGCAACTCGGGCAGGACTCGCAGCACCAGCAGTGGTACCCGGACCAGCGGCAGGACCAGCGGCAGGACCAGCGGTAGTGACAGCGGCAGGAGTAGCGGCAGTAACGGCAGTGACAGCGGCAGTGACAGCAGCAGCAGCGCCAGTAACAGCTGCAGGAGTAGCGGCAGTAGCGGCAGTGACAGCGGAAGGAGCAGCGGGAGTGACGGCGGCAGCGGCGGTAGCAGTAGGAGCAGCGGCGGCGGCGGCTTACGGCCGGGCCCGTCGCTGTGTGTGCCGGGGCGCGCCCTTGGCGGCGGACAGGCGCCCTCAGGCCGGCACCGGATCAGCGTCATGTCGTCCCCGCGCCTCATGCGGCGCCTCGGGCGGGGCAACAGTATCCGGCGACTCAAGGTGCTCGTCCTAGGACAAAGTGCCGTCGGCAAGACAGGTAGGTGGCGCTGTTGGTTTGATTGTTGGAGCTTTACGTCCTGGGAACATCTATGGTCATATCAGAACGGGTACTGATTTTTGTTTGGACAGTGCGCAGTCATGGCGACTTTATAGTGCTGCCCCAATGGGAGACCAGAGCACCAGAAGCATTACCCGATTTCCCACTCAGCTTCTGTTTTATTCGAAGAGTTGAGGTGCAAAAACTGACAAATCCATTTCAGTTGTTTTCTGTAAAATAGAACTTGTTGTGTTTTGCAGTTAACATCGATCAATTTAATAACGGGGATTGCATTAGAAAGGGGACAAGTTAGTTTCTGCGAACACAATGGATTTAATTATTGGAATGATGGTAGCTTCAGCTCAAACCTGGTAGTCATGGTTTCAATTCGGCCCGAATTGTATTTGTCAGATCTTGCACCTGAACTGTTCATTCTTTTAGATTCGTAAAGGGGTCGCAGAGTGGTCACACAGTGGCCGCAAAGTGGTCGAATGTGGTCGCAATCTGACTGGGGCTGTACATATTCCAAAAATGTATACTGGTGCTGTCACATTACGATGCTTCTTGCCAATGCAGGTCGACGTAAGTGATTTTTTGGCACAATGTCGGGATACGTCAGGAAGCGTTATGGGCGCTTTAGGTGCGCGTTGGTATTCGTTGATGGACAGCGAGGGTCACCGAGGGTCGGCGGCGTGCATCATCGCACGTCGAAAGTTTTGTGCTTGCACAAAACTTTCAATGTGCGATGAACTGCAGGTGCCAACATTATGGCGACGTTAGTGGCACGTCGAGATACGTTGGACAAGCTGGAATAATGTTTTGCAAACGCTAGGCATTCACCGCATGCCTGAGGGTCAGTCCCACACGTTGCGCCAAACTGTTGCTTTGTTTGTTTCTTGTTGTTTTATGTCCCAGCAACATCTAAGGTCATATCAGGACGGCGTGCCAAACTTCTTTTTTTTTTTCTCACAGCGTCGGGCACACGCTACCAATACGTTGCGCTGACGCCAAAAGGTTTGACGTATCTCGATGATTAAAAGTGATTTTGCGCATTGGTGGCGCGTCATCGAGAAGCGTCGTAATGTGACAGGGCCATACACAAGAAACAAGTAATCTGGAGAGTTTTCACCTTTGGCTGATTACAAAAAGATGTGCCGATGCTTTTGTTGGAAAAGATTCTGATGGAAATCGGCCAAGATGGAGCAGAATTGGCCAGACCCTGGAGGAGATAGTTCTGTTAGTTAATTGGATGCATGGAGAATTGGTCTTCAGGTCGCTAGTACTCTGACATCCTCCTCAGGTTGAGTGGTTGTTGGAGTGTTATCTCCTGGAAGCATCTAACGTCATATCAAGATGGGTACTGATTTGTGACACTCATGGCGACTTTAAAATGCGGCCCCACAGGGAGACCAGGCTAATGGCACCATGGTAGTGTCGTGGGGGTGATGAAAATGGGAAATACTGCGCCTAGAGCGGGACTCGAACCCACATCTCTTTGCATTCCGGGACAGTGTGCTAACCATTACACCACCTAGGCTCCCTGATATCAATACACTCCCCACGCCTACCTGTCTATGTGGTTACTTGCCTGAGAGGTCAGTGCAGACCACTACAGTAGCATACTCAGTCACATTATGCAACCAGCCAACTAGTCTTGCTCTATCCTAATAATGCCAAGCGCCTGGCTAGGAAGCGACAAATATCAATTTTAAAGTCATTGGTTTGACTCATAGGTTAGTAGTACATATATAGTGATTAGGTAGAAACATACACATTTAGCTCTGATTGATTGATTGGTGGTTGCTTTACGCCGTGTCGGCAGCATAGGCCATATTCAAGGCGAACATTATATCTCTAATAATATGGTCACGCCTTACAACATTAGCGTGTCCTGAGTATCCTGATATAACCTCAAAGCGAATCTTAGTTCAGTCGACCCAGTTCACATTAGAACCTACAACCAACGTTGCCGCGATGGTGTAGGTGAAGGTAGTTCTGTGCAGGTGGTTGGTTGTTCTGCAAGGTACTGTGTGTCTGTCTGTGTGTGTGTGAGGTTCCTTGGGTGCCGAGTGGAGGGGTGGTGGGGGTGCCAGGTGAGCAGGTAGACTCAACATGAAGGCAATGCCCACATTTCCGGAATGAGCTGGTCTGAGTTGGCCTGAGCTGCTCCTCTCGTGCTATACCTGGGCAATAAATCACCAACACACGCTACGAACAGTTCACTACCAGCCCTCATCTGACACCTCTCTCCTCCCCACCCACCCACATTCGCTCCCTCCCTCCCTCCCCATCCACGCGGTAAATCGCTCTCCCATGCCCCCTTCAACCTTTCCCGACACACACCCCCTCTCCCCTCCGACCCCATACACAGTGCGTTGCTGTACTCACACTCGTATTCATAACGTCCTTACCCTTGAGTTCACCCCTCCCCTGCCAGCTTCCCTCCTCACACACATTCCTCTCCACCCTCACACACTCAACCCCCCGCGCTACACACACACTCTTCTGACAAACGCCACTCCCCCACTCTTCACCCCCCCCACCCTCCTTCCTCCTACACACCACTACCCGACAAACTCCACTGCCCTCACACACCCAACTCCCCCAATACTCCCCATTTCCCCCCACACATTCCCATCCCCTTCCACTCTCACACACATTACACTCCCAACCACCAAGGAAAACCAATCGTCCGCGATTGAAATTTCCCCTGCTTATGCCAGGCACACACCTCCCGTATACGATTCACGCGCTAAAACTGACTGCGTGTCACAATCCGATCCATCCCGTTTCAAGACTAAAACTGGCCGATTCATTTTTCGAATCTTAGTCTTAAGCACTAAAACTGAGTTTTAAGTCGCGAATTGGAAGCATTAGGTGCATTAAGGGGGTCACACACCTAAAGACTGGAACTGACTAAAACTCAAACTTAATCGCAAAATGGGCAGTTTTAGGTTTTATACAGGAGGTGTGTACCGGGCATTAAACAACTAATGCACGAACACAAAAAATCCACTCCACACTCCAGCATACACTATTCTTCTATACACATGTGAAATTAAAACACGAATCAACAATTCTCCCCTGCATCACACCTTCCCCCACTTCACCCTCCCCCAACTCCACACCCCAACATACAAAATTCCTCTACACACACGGAAACACAGCGCATAGGAACACCACCCCCCTATTTTTGTTTCCTCACTCGTCGACTCACGTTGGCCGCGCGCGAATAACGCGCTGCGCTGACGCCGATCTTTTTCCCCAAACCGCCGAAAAGTTGGACGTGTCTCGACGCGTAGAAGATATTTTGCGCGCTGACGGCACGCCGGCGAGAAGCATCGTAGTGTGACAGGGCCATCACACTCAAACCACTCTGCAAAACCCACCCTACTGCTCTTCCCCACCCACGCTCCCACCCCCAGCATGCACCCCTTCCCTACACACACGAATCCACATTTCCCTATGCCCTTCACTACACCATCTTCCTCTCCCATCTTGACAACAGACGGAATCTCCGAATTCGCCAGAGCACAGGCTTCCCGTGAGGAAGGTCGATAGATTGAATCCCGTCCAAGTCAAACCAATGACTTATAAAATTAGTACTTGTCACTAGCTATCCTGGCGCTCAACATTACCAGGCTAGCACGGACTGGTTAGCCCAGTATCAAGGTCATATAACTGTGTGGGGTATCAGTTCAAAATGCCAGCGGTCTGCTCTCCCAGAGAGATAACAATAATAAAGTTGTCATGAGTTTGAACAGTCACAAGTCGGTACCCATCCGGATATAGCCTTGGATGTTGCCAGGATATAAAACCCCAACAAGCAACCCAGCAATCCTATTTTCACAAACACGCCACCCACCTACCCACATACCCCTATACCCCCATACCCCACACCCACATACCCGCATACCCCAGCGCCTACAATCGCCGCAATCTTCCCTATTTCCCCACCAGGTGGAGACACTCGGTGTACACCTACCGGAGGCTTTAGAACTAACTGCCTCTCACTCTCATGCCGAAGGTCACTCACTCTCCGAAATTCAGTGCATAAATACAAATATGTCTCACATGTGGGTCGCGCAGCTCTGGTTTAACTACCGACCGAAAGTGGGTAGTGCACCCCTCCTTCCGCGTCGAAGGTCATGAGATCAATCCCCTGCTGAGTTAAACCACCTCGGACTTACATCCACAGTTGGGTCAAACCAAATACCCAAAGTCTTAAAGCAAATACTACTTTGGGTTGCCATGTCTGGGAATTTGATATTACCAGGATAACCGATTGATTGGCTCAGTGTCAGGCTAAGGAGAATATCGGGCCATATTTGTTGTTATAATTAAATGCTGACTGTCTACATTGTCTGAACTGGTGTTTTTATTTGTGGGTAGAATGTGAACTTTTATTCGTATATTTAGTGAACTTGTTTCAACTGGCAATACATATTTATATTCCTAGAAAGAGACACATCTGCTGCACCAATTAACTGACTATCAGCCATATTTGGTGTTTCTTTTAAGAGTAATTAAGGATTGAATTGACATTAAAATAGAAGGACTTTTATGGATTACATCTCATATCATGGTGGTTTTGTTCAACTGGCAAATAATATTTATATCATTAAAGAAAGCATAGGTTTGTTAGGTCAGAAGTGTGTTGAATGTAGTACCAGTAAAACAGTATGCATATCCTTACCAGGCAATGCAGGTGGGTAGTAAATAACCTCCTACTCAGCAACAGTCCACAATGCAAGATAACACCGTTCATATTCCTCTTCCCTCCCTTGATAATATGTGCATATTCTCCTTTTATATACTCCATGAAATCAATAGTAAAGCCACGGTACTGCAATTTCAATGTATTGACTCAACAATTCTGAAACTATCACCTATATCATTCTACTTTCTACAAATATAAAATGTATCTGGTTACATTTATATTGAACTATGCCAACTATTAAAAAAAACCACAAATTAACTTCACAACATTGTCTAATAGTCATAATCCTAACACATAGTGCCGGCTATCCTTTTACTTATTGTATCAGGTGTATTTTAATCATGCTTTAACAATCATGTATACCTTTGTGTAAATAACTGTATCACTCACAGTCAGAATACCAGGGCTACAACATTTACGAAATTTAAAAAGAATATATATATATATATATATATATATATAAGATACGTCAGGCATTACTGATAATAACGTAGTTTGGAGTTGGTGGTGTCGCAAACCCTCCTGTCGACTAATAAGCGATATATTAGTCATACATCAATGTCTGCACGAATCAGTGACGTTATGACGCAAAAATAAACAATCTCCCACTGCCCTCTCTTTCACTTTAAGCGCATCATCCATCAATGACAGGATGGGTGAGAAAATATGGCGGATACTCAGCTTGGAGAGTGGAGGGAGGTGGCTAGATGTGACGTTGGTGCACGCACTAGTTGCGGATATAACGTCATATATGACGTTATAAATGACCTGACTGAAGAAGTAGCATGGGAGGGTGGGGGTGTTAATCGAAATGAGCAAACAAAATAAATCTTAACACTGAGACGGTGTTTCACCAACGCGCTCTACGGGGAACCTGCTAAAAGATGAGCTGCTCCGACTTCAAGGTCAAGGTCAAGGTCAAGGTAATTTAGTCATCAGTCATTGTCGTGTCAGCTGGCGAGGCTGCTCCTCCACATTCACCGACCACGTGCCCACAACAAGGCGGCGGTGGAGGTGCCTGCCATAAGGGCCGACAGGTGGCTTTGCAAGCTGTTTGTTTGTTTGAGTTTTACAGCCTATCAACATCTAAGGTCATATCAGGATGGGTACCGACTTGTGACAGCGCGCACTCATGGCGACTTTCTAGTGCTGCCCCACTGGGAGACCAGACTGCCAGCACCATGACCCTATTTCCCACTCAGAGAGATTTTCCTGATACTGAACAAGCCAGACCATGATCCAATTAATGCTAAGCACCCAACCAGTTGTCCACAGCTGGTTCATCAAAGACTGTGGTATGTACTGTCCTGTCTGTGGGAAGGTGCATATAAAACACCCCTTGCTACTTATCGGAAAGAGTAGCCTATGTGGCGGCAGTGGGTTTCCTCCGAAGAAATATGTCAGAAGGACCATATGTTTGACGTCCAATAGCCGATGATAACAATCAATGTGCTTTAGACTAGAGGCATTGTTACATAGACCAAACTTTTTGCTAAGCCCAGGCTAGGTAGTGACAGGTATTAATTTTCTAAGTCATTGGTTTGCCTTTGTCAGGATTCGCACGTCTCACCTTCCACATGGAAAGCCTGCGCTTTACCGATTCGGCCACGATATCTGGTTGGCTCTACAGGCGCAGAAACATCATCATCATCATGCTGTCGGTCGCGATGCGACAAAGACTGCTTTCATTACTTGACTGCCACTCTCCATTTAGCTCTCTGCTGTGAGAGTGATGTCCATGAGTTGGTCTTAATGTCTCTCAGCTTCAGGTTTCTCTTGACAGTATCCTTGAACCGGAGACGAGGGCGACCTCTCTTTCCGTACAGATGCACAAACAAACACGCATATGAAGTTAACAAATGCACACATATTTACAAACACACAACCACACTGACTGCCCATTAAGTGAGTACAATACCCATCAATGGTGAAGCAATCACCCTGGAGGCTTTTACTTCCAACTGCGCATTTTCATCTTGAGCAGGGTGGGTGGGCTCATTTTTTGCAAACAGTTAATTTTTTTCTCAATAGATCATTAGTCATTGCCAGCGCAGTCACTGGCATTTTGAACGCTTGCAGGTTCCTACAGCTACCATGTGGTTTATAGTAATTCATGCTTTCATGAGTTGAGCTTTCAGACAAGGTAGCATTACATGTGGTTTGTAAGATGTATATAATATATGGCGAGGCTGCAAGGTGTAATCAAGTTAGTTCCAGTATTACCTGTATTCAAAGCAAAGCCTTACATATTGATGTCAGCAGCAAGGGTGATATTCACAGTGAAATGTTGCTGTATTTATTCTGACACTCTTGTTAATCATATATGAAATTTACATGAAATTTACAAGAATCATAAATTGAAATTTACATCGAGGTTTGAAATAGTCAGATTTGCGTCAGAGGACAGACAACACAAATTATCCCACATGTAATTTTGTAGTAATACAATTTGTGTCAAATGAGAGTAACATTTAATTTATAAAGCATAGCCAAAATTACAGTAGGTGATATGGTCCGGTTCTTAGGATTTGTAAGATATGTATGTGATTTACATTGGCAAACATGTCTCACATACTATTTGCAGTAAAACATTGTTGGGACATCGCTCTGAAATATACACATTTAAGTAGAATGAGGCTCAGAGTCAGTGGATACTGAATTGAAATGCATTCGGGTGGGGGAGATGGGGTGCTCCCTTGATTAAAATGACATGACTCAGCCAGTGGCCAATATGGTATTGAGTAAGAATTCCTTGGCCATCACACTGTTTACACCACGCAAGATGCTATGGCTAACATTGACTCCCACAGCTACAAATATATGGCAGGTCTGTTAGGAGAACATAGATTAAATGGATAATAAATGTAAATAATAAATGAGTTAGTACGAAATATAATAAGTGAATATTAAATGTAAATAATAAGTGAGTTAATACAAAATATAATAAGTGAATAATAAATGTAAATAATAACTGAGTTAGTATGAAATATAATAAGTGAATAATAAATGTTAATAATAAGTGAGTTAATACAAAATATAATAAGTGAATAATAAATGTAAATAATAAGTGAGTTAGTACGAAATATAATAAGTGAATAATAAATGTAAATAATAAGTGAGTTAGTATGAAATATAATAAGTGAATAATAACAGTAAATAATAATTGAGTTAATACAAAATATAATAAGTCAATAATAAATGTAAATAATAAGTGTGTTAGTATGACATATAATAAGTGAATAATAAATGTAAATAATATGTGAGTTAGTACAAACTATAATAAGTGAATACTAAATGTAAATAATAAGTGAATAATAAATTTAAATAATAAGTGAGTTAGTACGACATATTATAAGTGAATAATAAATGTAAATAATAAGTGAGTTAGTACAAAATATTATAAGTGAATAATACATGTAAATGATAAGTGAGTTAGGACACAATATAATAAGTGAATAATAAATGTAAATAATAAGTGAGTTAATACAAAATATATTAAATAATAATAAATGTAAATAATAAATGTGTTAATACAAAATAAAATAAGTGAATAATAAATGTAAATAATAAATGAGTTAATACGTGAATAATAAATCTAAATAATAAGTGAGTTAGTACAAAATAGATTAAAAGAACAATAAATGTAAATAATATGTGAATCAAACCAAACTAGACAAAATGAATAATAAATGAAAGTAATAAGTGAGTCTATTGAGCATTATAGTTAAAAGATTTCAAGTTTCTGGAATGATTTATGTTTTAAAAATATATACTTGGTTACCGTTTTATGATCTCATGGAATTGCGTAATCAAAATGGTAGTTGGAGGGTTTTTAACTGTTGGTTTTTCATCATTGCAGCAGTACAACATGAGAGTGCTTAGTATTCCGCCTTTCTTTCAATACCACCTTTCTTCAACGCCAAGGTACATGTCTTCCGGCTTCAGTCATTTAGCCCATTTAATTACAAGAACAATTTAAAGATAATGATGTATTGACATTTTTTGTGCTGGGTTACGGTTAGAAGCATCCTACCCAATAGAAGCACACCCCCCATTTCAAGATTGAAAACACGGACAAATTTACGATCATATTCAGACTGAATGCACATAAAATGAGACAATGCCACTTTATTTCAGAGGAACGACAAAAACAAATAACAATTTACGATCATATTCAGACTGAATGCACATTAAATGAGACAATCCCACTTTACTTCGGAGGCATGACAAAATTCTTTAACTTTGAATAGACGCGCATCCAGGTGTCTGCACTCGTGCAGTGCGCATCTATTGGGACATATAGGGTATCTTAAACACTGGCATTCCTCAACAGTCAGCATCCTCGTGCTGATCCCCTCTGGCTGACTCCAGTTAGATGGGTGGCATGCCAATGCTGATCCCCACTGCCTGGGTCTAGTTAGTGTTATGTGATAACATTACAGTTAGATGGGTGGCAAGCCAATGCTGATCCCCATTGCCTGGGTCTAGTTAGATTGGTTGCATGCCCGTGTTTATCCCCGCTGGCTGGGTGCATCCTGTCAGTGTGGATAACATGGAAGCAGCTCTCAACAGCTCCCAATTAGCCTCCTCCGGCACCTTGAGTCTGCTGCACACGCCGCCATCAGCGCACAAAATGCCCGGCGTACACAGTATGCAAATCTTGCGCATCACAGACTCAACAGTTTGTCTGAGGCGTCGCAACCAATTCCACAATAACTTTGCCAACTCTGCCTCTTCAGGTGGTAGGCTGCCAATTTCTTCCCTTTTCTGCCACCTATGGCATTTAAAAACGTCCTTACCACATTCAAACAATATTTGCAACAATGGGTAAATAAATATAAAGGTATACAGAGTGGTTCGATAGTTCATATTTCATAATACCTGTATTTTACTTATTATTGCGTGTTGCACAAACAATAAAAATTCCATAAAACTACTCTGTACTCTCTTTGCAAAAAATTGTATAAAGTGCCACCAGAATGCCACATTTAGAGTCTTGACTTAAGCATTCTTTCTTGTTGTAATTGCCTACCTTAGGAAGGTGGCCCATTCCCCCACCCCCCTAGTTTCATTGCAAACACCCTTACATTGTCCCTATTAGTTTATAATTATCAAATGTTGGTAAGTATGCAATTACCCGATTACAGCAGTGTCTGATTTCAAAGGAAAACTCTTCACTTGGACTAATGTACTACTAGATAAAAGATTCACCCGGTACTTGTAGTACATGGGTGAATGACAACGTAGTGTAAATATGTGTGAAAATAGCGCTAGTATGGAACAAGAAGTAGAATGCCTGGCACCAGTGTCAAATGGTTACTTATATCAGCACAGAGTTGGTTAAATGGGAGAGAATGCAAAAAGACAAGAGGGCAGCCAGAGAATGCCGCCGATTTCACTATTAAATTGCATTAAAGTATATGTTTTATTATATTTTCCAACTAAAAAGTAGCAGGTAAACATGAAGACATATACAAAGAATAAATGTTGCTTCTTAGATTGTGAAATTAGGCCCTCATAATGACTCAATTCATTAGCCCGATTTTTCGTCCGTTTTTATATAAGGCTGGTCTTCACCCGTGTACTACAAGTACCAGTTGAATCTTTTATCTAATGAACTACATACCAGTGATATATATAGACCTTGTTATTTACCTATTGTTATTTTATATACACATACATACATAAAACCAGAGATCTACCTTCTTTGAAAAGATTGCAACAAGGTGATATGAGATTGAACCATCGGCATAACAAAATACCCTGTCATCATAGGGACATTGCAATAAGACAAAACCAGTTTCTGGATTTACCAAATTGTTCACACTTATCAGATGTTTGCTGATCAGACGGGTCAGTCGATACAGGTACAATTGTACTGTACATTTGAAGCTGACAAACTTCGTAATGGTAGCAACGGTGGTACCTGTCTCCAGCAACCCCTGTGATCAGCAAACTCTTGCTGTGTGTGGACAACCTTTCATTATGCAGACTGTTTTTCTCCAAATTGACTGTCCGTCTGATGACAGGACACCTCTCATGTCGGGACAAGATTACTCTGGGTGCCGATATAGTCCTTGAATAGATGTATTATTATATTGCATATGAGCATGCCGCGGCGTATAACCTAGTGGTTCTATCATATGATGAAATTCATGGGTGCAATGCCCGGCCAGTCTAATAAAAGACTTCTTACACAAATTCCTTCCATAACAATTAGAAGATAAAACAGTGGTATTGGATCGAGCCTAAGACTCTGGCTGGCTTAAACACCTACCACTACATTTCATTGAGCAACATCGGAGGTGAATTGGCATATGGTACTGGTAGGGAGTGAGGCACCACCTGGAGGGCAGGAGGGGAATTAAGGGAGCTGCGTGATAGCAGACCTCCCGCTCTCCAGGTTGCACCTCTTCCTCCAGTAACTCAAACCATGCAAGAACATATCAAGGGAAGTTACAGGAGTAGATGCAGCAAATAGAATACCATAATAACAAAGTAGGAGAATGACATACGTAAATACTATTTGTATACGTCCTTTATACCTGACATAAATGTATATGTCCCCAACTTGTTAGACTGATGGAACTATTATGATAGAGCTATGGCTGATTAGATTAGTGTTAGGGTAGTATCACTGAGTATGTATTTTGTACTGGTGTCCGGTGGCCTGGATTCTCATCTGGGTGGCACTAACACATCTGTAATTAGTGCACATAATTATTTAATACAGCATGTGCACTGATGGAACCTCGACTATTGCAGGAGGTAACTATTCAATCAACCAATCATTCAAGCAATGAAGTTTAACGAAACCTGAAAAGCATCAGATTTGGACAACTCAGTCAGTATAGATCCCTGTCTAAGGCGGGCTTACTTCCAGGATGTCAATTAAGAACAAGATGTGGAGCTTCGTACCACGGCCTTATATAGGTCAGGTGGTGGTAGGTACATGGACATGCTCTGGATTTAGGTCAACTGGTTAGTAATACACAAGGACATTCAGAGTCTAACCTAAATGTAGGTCAACTGGTGGGAAACACAGATTCGCATACAGCATCTAACCTAGAGGTAGGTTATCTGATTGTTAATGCACATTGACATTCAGAATCTAACCTTAATTTAGGTCTAGTGTAGGCCTGCTCATGGCTGCTGTAACCCTGGTAGTATCTAATGTAGGCCAGCTGATGGCCAATGTATGACTGCTGGTATCTATTCAAGGCCAGCTGATGGCTACTGTAGGCCTGCCGATGGCTACTGTAGGCCTGCTGATGGCTAATGTAGGCCTGCTGGTGGCTATTGTACGCTTACTGATGGCTACCATAGGCCTGTTGGTGGCTACTGTAGGCCTGATGATGACTACTGTATGCATGCTGATGGCTACTGTAGGCCTGCTGATGGCTAATGTATGCCTGCTGATGGCTACTGTATGCCTGCTGATGGCTACCATAGGCCTGCTGATAGTTACTGTAGGCCAGCTGATGGCTACTGTAGGCCTGCTGATTACTAATGTAGGCCTGCTGATGACTAATGTAGGTCTGCTGATGGCTAATGAAAGCCTGATTATGGATACTGTAGGCCTGCTAATGGCTACTGTAGGCCTGCTGGTGGCTAATGCAGGCCTGTTGCAGACTTCTCTGCCCAGAGTATAGAGATGAGTGATGAGAAGCAGCACACCCACCACGCCCCGAAGAGTTATCGCTCTATTTACTTCCAGTAATGTGATGTAGCCCATCTGTAGCTCAGCATACACCATGCAAAATTCCTGTTAAACGAGGCTCGGCGCACACCAGCCGACATTCTCATTACACAGGGCACATCTTGACTTCGGGGTGTTTGTAACCTTACAACGGTTACCGGCTGCAGAACTGTAGCAATATAGAGAGGCACCGATAAATCGGTCCAATCTTTGGTTGAAGATTAATCTGTTGGTGGGACTGTTGTAGAAGCTGGGGGATGTCTTTACAACAATTAAACATTGAGTTGTTGGGGCAGCCCTGAATCACTCTGGTCCGGCGGTAGCACACCACTTGTATCCAGCAGACAGCAGGAAGGGTTCAGGAGGAAGGGATGGGTAAAGGTGGGTCCAGCAGGTTCCAGCAACAATAACAAAGCCAGAGAAACTATAAGGTAAAGGGTCCCCCCCCCAAACAAACAAACAACTCCCTTGATCAGGGAGAAAAAAAGGGTAGAGTATAGGAAAGAGAAATGAGGAGAGGTGAGTCAAAGGACTGTGTCTATTTGCTCTATGGTGACCAGCCAGTGAGCCAAAGACACAGACAGAGTAAGAGTAGAAAGTGAAATGCTGGTGCGCTCCCCCTCCTGGAATTCTTTTCAGACAATATCAAGGAGGAGCATGGCCAGCAGAGAGGAGATAGAGAGAGGTGTGGACAAAGTGCGGTCCGGATAGCAAGTGACAGGGCACATTTTGCATTGCATTACCCAACATGTCCCGTGTCATGCTGCTCGGTGTTCACGACATGGATTATCAAGTCATGATGCTCAGCATTCATGTGCCCTGATATACAAAGTAAACTATTCTACTTTCCTGTATCACTATGCTCAGCATAAACTACCCGACATTCATGTGGCCTGATATGCAGAGTAAACCATCAGGTATTCCGGTTCCATTATGATCAGCATAAACCACCCAAGATGTATATGCCCTGGTATTCAAAATAAACCAGCCAACTTTCCGGTTCGACAATGCTTAGTATATACCATCCGACATTTAGATGTTGGGCAGCCTATCACACCAGAGCCAATATTCAGCCGTAATAATGCACCATCAACTATTCCACTGTCATCTGCTCAGTGTAGACCATCCAACACTTGCGTAAAGACAATGCTCCCCATACATCGTCTGATTTCCGAGAGTGTCTTAATGATCTGAATTACAGTGATATTATGCCGTAAAATTGTCTCGCAGCTTCAGCACAGTATGTAGTGGTAAGAACCTACTCATATTGAATAATGCTCTCTGTAACTGGTTCAAATCCTAGTTGTGATGATTATTCGTGTTTCTTTATATGACTATATCAATATTTAAGGCTTACTTAACCAAAGATAGGACATATATTATTAATATAATTAAATATATAGCACATACATAAATCCACTGGACTAGTCTTTTGTCACCACCCTTTTTCTCCATCTCTCTGTTCATTCCTACCCACTTCTAGATATGACACCATCACACACACCATCCATTCTAGTCTCCTTCTGCCAATCTGCCATCCCCGTGCCCCCAGCTCTGCCAATTTGGATTTCCACCGCGGTGTATAACTTACAGCATCATCAAAGGCCGGTTGCTCTCATACCATGTCTATGTGGTGTGGGAGGTTAAAAATCCCTTGGGTCGGTAAAAGTGTAGGCTCGGGCTTTCTATCGACCAGCAGTGGAATGAGGAAGACCAGTTGTCTATGACTGAAATTTCCCCTGCTTAAACAACTAATGGACCAACAACAACAACAAAAATCTCCAAATGCTCTATGTGGATATAATAGAATGCATGCAATACTGTGATTGAGAGCATTGGACGGGGTCTGGTTCTGCTGTGTATACCAGGTGTGTGTTCCAACCAGTGGTTCACCACTGGTTCATCAAAAGCTGTGGGCTGTGCTGTCCTGTCTGTGGGAAAGTGCATATTAAAGACCCCTTGCTGCTTATCAGAAAGAGTAGCCTATGTGGTAGCAGTGGGTGTCCTGCAAAGAAATATGTCAGAATGACCATATGTTTGATGTCCAATAGACATTGATACAATACAAAAATCTATATGCTCCAGAAGCGTCATTAAATAAAACAAGCTTGAATTTTTTCTTTACCGGGTGTGTTAAAGATAATGGTGTTGACCGCATACACATCTCAGTTCATTGAATGTTTTATAACTTATAATAGCTTTGTTTGCTTAGAAATTGATATAAGCCTGTGTTAGTCTCTAACGAGAGCCCATGACCACCCTCTGCATCCAAAGCGAACTGGTCTCTGCTATTCTCCTGTGTATATAGAAAATTACCCAAGAACTACCATTAGATGCTACCTATATATAATTAGCTCCACGTCTATAAAATAGGCTATTGATTCACCTGGCGATCATGGCAGGAACTAAGTCAATCAAAGAGTCAGTGCTGGTTCTAGCATGCCACTATATCGGCTCTGATAATTAGCTGCATCCCTTCACAAACCACCAGCAATGTTGGTCTCCTCTGCTTGACGTCACGCAGGACGTCACTCTGACGTCACAAGTGTGCACATGCAATTTAGACAATGTAGGCACTCTCACGCTTGGTCGAGGCACCTGCTTATAATGGCCTGATTGATAAGGACGATACCACAATATTATAATGGACTGATAAATAAGGATGGTGCCTGTAATATTATAATGGACTGATAGATAATGGCCCTGTCACATTATGATGCATCACACAATGCATGGACAATGGGTAAAATCACTTTTTTTACATGAGATGCATCAAACTTTGCGCCGCAGGGGGCCAAGTTGGATGTATAAATACCATATACATAGGGTATGGGCAACGTATGACCAATGTATGGCTAACGTGCCTCCCGGCGAAAAATGCTCGAATTACGCTCACGTTACGTTCGCAGTGAACATTATATATGTTATGATCACCAGAACTATGCATCATATGCTACATACGTCAAGACACGGTGGAGAAACACAAACTGGATGTTAGACGTATCTTAGATGTACGTTATCCATACATCATCAGTACATTGTCAATGTGCGGGCTGTATGTTTCCACTGCCTTTTCATCCGTCCATATTATCTTGATACTCCCACCGGCACCACGATCCAAATTTCCACTCAGTCACATTATCCTGATGCTGAGCTAATCAGTCCTTGCCCTATGCTATTATTGCCGAGGGCCATGCTAGGAAGCGACAAGTATTGAAAGTGTTATACATTGTGGTGTTCTCTGTGGCACAGTGGTTAGAGTGTTCGACTTTTGTCTAGGTCGGAATCCTAATCTGAAGGTTGGTGGTTTGATTCCCTGTATATGAAGGTTGCTGGTTTGATTTCCACCACTGTATATAACTTACAGCATCATCAAAGGCCAGCTGCTCTCATACCATGTCTATGTGGTGTGGGAGGTTAAAACTCCCTTGGGTCGGTAAAAGTGTAGGCTCAGGCTTTCTATCGACAAAATGTCTAATGGTGAAAACAAGTCTATTCAGACTTATCCATGATAGGCAGTATAAATCTTCAAGAAAAAAAAAGAAAAGAAAAAGAGGTCAATATGTATTACATGGTATTGTAATACTAAGCGGCATACATTATTGGCATTGCATGATTTCAGTATTATATACAGAGGAAATATGCATTTCATGATAAATAGTAAAATTGGTGGCTATAATTATAACAAATCCGTGGCCACCTAGTATATAGGTATCCCTATTTTCCTGTGGATGCAACATATAGGACGGTTTATTGTACATTTAAAGATAAGATATGGTGGGTAAAGAAATAGATAAGTTGACCAGAATTGTGGATATTATTGTGTTATGTTTGAGCGCTATTAGTGAGAGGGAATAGCTTACAATGTGAAGTTTATTGCAATAGTTTTGGAATAATTCCTGAAGGGCAGAAATCTGTTCTTTGGATAGGTTAGTCCTCTGGCGACATTTCTGAATACTACATCTGGTCAGATTAACCACTGCCCGTTATGAGACGTCGCATCAGACTTGATCATAGTGGGTGTATGTCCTTACTGAGTGGTAATTATTGATTGGCTTCTGAGTCATATTGTATATCATCTGCCGTTTTCCTGTCTTCTCACAGCCCTCACTGTCCGCTTCATAACTCGGCGTTTCATCGGAGAATATGACCCAACTCTAGGTGAGTAAAGACATGCAGGACTTCTAGTAACATATAAAGGGTTTAGGCGTCAAAGCCGACAAATCCATTTGAGTTGTTTTCTGTACACGAGAATTTATAGCAAAAGTCTATCAATTTCATATTGAATAAAGTATTATATAGGGTATGTGGCAGCTTCTGCGAATAAGCGGATTTGATTATCAGAATAATGGCAGCTTCAGCTCAAGCGTGGTAATCATGGCTTCATTTCAGCCCAGATGGCATTTCTCGGTTTTTGCACCTGAACCCTTTACACTAACGCTTTCCACTCGCCACCAGGGCCCATATGCATGATGCGGTGTTAGCGAGCCAAAACTGGTTTTGGTGGGGATTTCTAGGTTAGCGGCGAAAACTCAGTATGTAAACACACCGAGTGTAAGCTAACACTGCGTCATGCATACGGGCCCAGGTGGGTATATTGGCACATTTAAAATGGTGGTTGATTCAGTACGGGAGGTCACCATCTCACCCGCCCTACCCCCGCCCGGAAATAACCCTGGCACTGTAACTCGTCGCCACACACCCTCACACCCAAGGGTCAGTTGGCACCTTTTCTGCACTGAATCAACACCTCACAGACTTGACCATGCCCACCCACCCTCCAGCTGAATCTCTATGTTGTAGGGATCAGTTCTGGGTTCTTCCTCGATGGACCCCTCGGTCCCTTGGGTGTCCGCCCTTCTTGACATTATTAACTCGTTCGATTAAGATACTGAAGCTCAGTACAGCTGAATACAATATAAATACTTTCTCCAAACTATGTTTGTTTGTCTGACTTCCCCTTTATCTGAATGAAAGCTGCATAATCCAATGAAACCTTTCACATTTTCTTAAATTATTAATTATTAAGACACAAGGCACAGTAGTTGGATTGAGTAGCACTCTGGCTGGCCCCTACCCCTTTATTCAAGAAATATATTTTAAGCTAGATGGCCGATATACATACACAACCGATGCGGGTGGGGGGTACGCGACTCCCATCCGGCCCCGTAGCAGCCAATCAGCGGCCGATCCATCAGTCACTGCCCGTGAGCACAGCCCAGGACGCAGGCTTGGGGGTTGCGGGTTCGAGTCCCACGAAGGGAATATAGATATAATACAATAGTAGATAATAATAATATTTATACTCCACATAAAAGCACGTATTCTGGCGAATATTTTATTCCTCAGAACACATGACTTGTCAGCACCGAAGTACTGGTCCTCCAGCCATCCGTGGTTAGAGTTATTTATGCTTTGATGATGACGGATCTTAGTTAAGGGATGGTGTATAAGATTGAATTCAGCGGTATGTCTCCTTTGATCTATTAAAGAAACATAATCTGGCAGGTGTATGTGTTACATACTCTAGACTGGTGATAATGCAGCAGAGATAGACTGGATGGTTGGTTAATTAAGGTAGATACATGTCCATTAAAGGAACATAATCTAGCAGTTGTATGTGCTACATCCTCTAGACTGGTGATAATGCAGCAGAGATAATCTGGATGGTTGGGTAATTAATGTAGGTCAATGTCCATTAAAGGAACATAATCTAGCAGTTGTATGTGCTACATACTGTAGACTGGTGATAATGCAGCATAATTAATCTGGATGGTTGGGTAATTAATGTAGGTCAATGTCCATTAAAGGAACATAATCTAGCAGTTGTATGTGCTACATACTGTAGACTGGTGATAATGCAGCAGAGGTAGTCTGGATGGTTGGGTAATTAATGTAGGTCCATGTCCATTAAAGGAACATAATCTAGCAGTTGTATGTGCTACATCCTCTAGACTGGTGATAATGCAGCATAATTAATCTGGACGGTTGGGTAATTAATGTAGGTCAATGTCCATTAAAGGAACATAATCTGGCAGTTGTATGTGCTACATCCTCTAGACTGGTGATAATGCAGCAGAGATAATCAGGACGGTTGGGTAATTAACGTAGATACATGTGACATTAAGATTTAGGGGCCTATGAGAAACTGTTGGGGGCTAGAGATGCTGGGTACAATTATTAATTGTAGCTTAACAGAGCCGGAAATCTTAGAAGTTGGTTACCTATATATTAGCCAACATTTCCAACTAGCATCCCCCTTCTACTTATTAAATTCTAATTGAAGTTTGTTATTCCTATATGATGCTTAGAACCACATGATGATGATTACAACAAATTATCATTTGCGCCCTACCCGATATTAAATGCTGAAACTAGCATTGGGCCCTAAATAGCTCACATTATGCCAAATAAAAGTATAGATCTTTAACCATGGTAATTTCGAATAACTAAAGTTACATTGATCATGGTACTGTCCCTGTAAGTATTTGTTGATCCTAAAAATGCAATTATAATTCATGCTTTGTTTAAATAAGGTAACAATGTGGATTTGTCATTACGAACGATATTTGCCACACCATGCAGGATAGGCTGTCTTCGAGAATTTCCCACCTTTCTACTTACATAAAACATTTCTTAATTTCCAGAAAGGAAATACTCATTCAACACTGAGGTGGAGACTGTCCCAGTCACATTTGAGATATTCGACACGGCAGGCCAGGTAAGAATCAGATATCGGTCATTCTCAGAAACTCTGTACCACATATTTGGTTTCCATGTTATATTGTTTATAATTAAACCCTTTTTTTTGTGGGATAGCAAGTCAAATAGTTATTGTTGCCTCTGTGTATTAACTATGTTAGAGCAACACTACATGTATTTAATCTATCCCACAATATGTATCCAAAATATAATATTATATGAGTTAGTGCTAAATTGAAAATGTGAACATTTGCATATCCACACCATGCATCTATGTACGACAATGATCTTTTGCGAAACTGTAATCAAAAACATTTAGTTTGAATTCGCTTTGTGTGTTGAAATAATCCAACCGGTGTGCAAAGGAATGATGCTATCGGTGGATATTGTTAAATGGCCTAATTTTACCTTTTTTTCTCAATTTGTATAAGATCGAAATCAAGAACTGATTTTGTTTGTTGCATAACATGCAATTTTTATTTTTTTGGTACATTAGTTGTTTAAGCAGGCGACATTTCAGTCGCAGACGACTGGTCTTCCTCATTCCACTACTCCTTGCTCTATCCTATTAATGGCGAGTGCCAGGCTAGGAAGCAACAATTATACATCTTTAAGTCATTGGTTTGACTCAACCAGGATTCGAACCCATGATCCCATGATCTACCAACACGGGAGATGGATGCTCTAACTCATTCGGCCATCCCGTCTAATTCTTCATTTAAACATGTGTTTTGCTATTATTTGTAATGTATTCTGTTATTATCTGGACTCTTGCCTGTCATGTCCGAATTGCGGTAAACAATTTCTGAAAATGTCCCATATACCTCTATGCATGCTCCTTAATCTGAATGAAATCAATCTATTCTACAACTACTGATTCATCTTCTATCCAATAGCAGTCCATAATATCAATGTATCCCCATACAGGGTGGGTATATTTTCTAAGTAAAAAATAATCAGCAAGTGGTTCAAATAGATGGTCAGTAATACAAGTCCCAAGATATATAATGTCAGAAGAATAACATCTGCTTCAGACTGATTCAATGATCTCATCTAAAGACACAAACGATAGGGAGTCTGAGACCAATTCTAAGAATTATTTTTAGGGGGCATTATCTACTTATGTCCTCTGCCAGTAAGCTTTAGGCCCATCCTGATATGATCTTAGATGTTGTCAGGACGTAAAGCCCCAACAAAATGAACAACCAATCCAAGTTACTCTTCTGGAAATTATAGCTCATTCGCATTATCTTGTCCCCCGTTCGCTTCTCTTCTCCAAACACACAGCACATTCTCATTACCTTATCGGGTAGGACAGTAACTTTTTTTTCACTTTCCCAATTGGGCAAGTGACTGAATTTTCTACTTGCCCGAGTAACAAAACTACTTGCCCAAACCCAAGTCAGCCAATTTAAACTGAAATCTGCTACAACAGATCAGAAAAATCACGAATAGCCCTTTGGGGACGTCACCGAGAACTTCATGCACCCAACTCAGAAAACTAGGTGCCCTGGGCAACCAAGTGGTCCTTCTTGAAGATTTATACTGCCTATCATGGATAAGTCTAAATAGACTTGTTTTCACCATTAGACAGTTTGTCGATAGAAAGCCCAAGCCTACACTTTTACCGACCCAAGGGGTTTTTAACCTCCCACACCACATAGACATGGTATGAGAGCAACTGGCCTTTGATGACGCTGTAAGTTATGCACAGTGGCGGAAATCCAAATTGGCAGAGGGGGGGGGCACGGGGAATCAAACCACTGACCTTCAGGTTAGGAGTCTGACCTAGAAAAAAGTGAGACACTCTAACCACTCCGCCACAGAGAACACATACCCTACATTATCTTCCCTTCTCTGCTCTACTTTAGCCTCAATATTCTTGATTATTCTCCTTTTTCATGGCAAATCTGTCACTCTCCCCATCCATTCCCGCCTCCCCCGATCCCTCCCTCGACACCCTCCATCCATCTCACTCTCTGCCTTCTCACACAGACCGAGGACAGCCTGCACCTACAGGAGAACATCCGCTGGGCCGACGCCTATGTCCTCATGTACTCAGTGACAGACAGATGCAGCTTCAACGAGTGCACGCGCCTCAAATTCCTCATCAACCACAACCGCCGGTCACACCGCGCATGCGCCTGCACCAGCGGCGGTGGCAGTGCAGGCGCGGGCGCAGCTACTTCCGGTACTAGCGGAAACAATGCCTGCACACTTCCGGTGGTCATGGTGGGCAACAAGAACGACCTGGAGGGTGACCGGATGGTGAGTTTCCATGAGGGACAGAAAATGGCGGCCGACCTCGGCTGCGCGAGATTCCATGAGATCTCAGTGCGCGAGTCTTACCCGGAAGTGAAGCGGCTCTTCGACGATGTGTACTTCCTGTATAGGAACGTGGGCCGGAAGTCGGCACCGTCGTCGTCCACCGGATGCACGGACCGGAAGGCGCCGGGACGCGTGGCGCTGTATCGGGCGGACGCCATTGGGGGGATGGGGATGAGCATGGAGGAGCGGACGAGTGGAAGTGATAGTGACGTTGCCATGACGACGGCTGTGAAGCAGCGGAAGCAGTTGCTGCCGCGTCGCTTGATTCGCAGGGTGTTCAAGCAGGACTCGATCTGTGAGAGCGTGAAGGAGGACACCTTACATCCCGATGTCATGTGACTGGAGTGGTGTGTCTGACCTCTCCTCGGACAGTCCTGCGAGAACAGCACATTGCACACCACGTCTGGGAAAGTATTGATCGCACACTAATATCACATTTGAAATATGAGTTCTCATCCCGATGACCAAAGTTACGCAATGTTGAGCCTCATCTGTGTTTGGATTGGTGATGACCGGGAAATGTGTGAGGTGCTGTAGACATCCTGATACAGGGTCATGAAATCAGTATTGGATTAATATAATTATAAATATAACCGGTGCTTTGAACAAAAATACCCACTCATAATGGGAATGGGTGGGTGGGTGAGAGTTTGCGAACTAACGAGACTGATGTCTGTGATACTGACTGATGACAGCGCTCACTGAATGTGCGAGACTCTCGAAATGGTGCTGCCACCTATTAGGTGCTTTAGGAAACATGGACTTGGCATTGGTGATGAAGGTGCTTCCCCCTGGCGAACACATGCTAAACTATAATCTGACGCGGCACCCGTGTCGATCCCATGGTAGATATGTGGGTTTTGTATGTGTGAATTGTGTATGTGGACCCTTGTGTGTCCTGGTTGTGTCACCGAAATCGAAATGTGTTGAAAGTGAAAGATTCATTTATATTGTTGAAATAATTATATAATATTTAAAACATGAAGTGTGTTGTTTTCATTTATTGAAGGTGTTTTATAAGAGAAAAAATGTAACCCACAACGATTATTTGAGTTGCCCCGAGTATACACCTTCTACTCGGTGCTGCTCCTCATTTTTGCATGAACTACAGTGACTGTTGCTGTACATTATACAGCAGGAGCCACTCCCTTAATTCTACAGGATCGGTGCTGTAACTAATACAGCACTGATCAAACTTATTCTAATAGTAAGATGGCCGGAAGACCAGTGCCCCGGCGCTGACAGATGTCATGTTCAGATGAATAAATACTTTACTTTACCAAAAAAGGTGTCATATTGACAGACATAGCAATCTCTGACCTGTTATTTGTGCATAGAATGGTCTATCGAATGACAGTACATAAATACCTCGTCTGTTCTCGGTGCATGCATGAATGTTCTGGTGGTACACACACTACTTGATTGCAGTATGCCTACACAGGCTACCTATTTGTGGTACATACAATACCTGATGGTGGTACATATACTACTTGATACAGTAACTGATGACGGTACATAAAACACATCATTGTAATAGATACAATATCAGATTGTGGGATATCCAGTACTAGCCATGGGTCGTGTATTTCAAATAAATTCTATGATTTGATAAGTTTATTTCCTTATTAGGGTTTTATAGCTTTCATTTTGTAAATATAGTTTATTCATTCAAAACAGTCTTTTGTTAACACCCAGGACACAGGTCATGCAGCCATGTGACAACATGGCTATCTACAATATATTTACATATAGTGTGATATTACCATCATCACTTAGTACATGTGCTGAACTTATATGGGCTGAAATAACAACATAATTACTACCCTTAGCAACATGGAAGGTCTGATGACTATGATTACCACCTATTGGCAGTGCATATCCAACAGCGATAATTTATAGTGCTGTCCAACTTGGATACCACTGCCAATGGCACCATGCAATGGTATCCCACTTAAGACCGTCATCCTGATCCCGAACCAATTACATCTTGAAATATCCTAGGAATGCAGATCCCCAGGCAATGTAGCGGTAAGTATTAGTTTCGTAACTACAATAAAACCTCTCTATACCGACCCCTCCACATATCGACTACTCCCCTATACTGATCGCTTTATTAGGGTCCCACCAATACCATTGTACGGATATTCTAACTCTCTAAACCGACCACCTCCCTAAATGGACCATTTAAAGTCGGTCCCATGGTCGGTCGATTTAGAGAGGTTTTACTGTATTTGTCTTATTCAATGGGGAATTGACACCGGATACAATATCAGAAGGGAGTGCCCTATCGAATCAGCAGACACCAGTTGGCAAGTGTCACATGGCACGCACAGAATTCCTCCTGTGCCTGTTGCGCTCACATTCCTGGCATGCCTCAGAAGCAATCGGTATACTATATGCATGCTCTGCCGGCTGTGTCTGCTGTGCATACTCTAAAGCCGTGTTTACACGGGCAATTGTAAAGCGAATTAGACAAAGCAATTTATATGAAGCGAAGTAGTGGCGCATTTACACAAGGAGTGGTTTAAGGCGGAAATCGATATCTGCGCATGAGCAAGTCCAGACTAACCAGCGCCAGTTTCGCTTAGTCGACGTCACCACGAGAGTGTGGGTTTGACCTAGATATGTATGGACTGAATCATATTGTTTTGGAATGATCAAAACTTCTGCTGGGTAGTGAAAACCTAAAAATAAATGATGAAAAAAATATCTGCGTGCAGCTCGCGGTTTCATAGACTAAATTCTATAATATGCGCTTTTGTTCGCCCGGAAAATTAACAAACTCAGGTCTCGACTGCGCATGCGTGTGACATGCTTAAGCTAGTTCACTTTATATAAACTACCTCGCGAGGAGGTTTACATGAAGTGAATAATATGAATCGAATCAGCCCTAATCCGCTTCAGTGGCGCGTTTACACGGCGAATGTAAGGCGAACTAGGCAAGGCGCTTTATTTGAGCCGTTTTAACTTGCCAGTGTAAACACGGCTTAAGTGTCCATCTTTGATACATTTCCCACACAGTGTTTGACCTACATTTGCCGCCAATCGTCGTGTTTAGCGACTCCAGTCGCAGGCGGGTGTGGATGTGGGCTTGTTTATTCCTCAGAAACTAACTTGTACACACAATGATGGATGAGTCCGCAGATACCCTTAGCTAAGTCAGCCAACCTCTGTCCAACCCCTGCCGGCACCCGGTTTAACATACATGGACTGCTATGTACTCCAACCACCCATGCTGCACTCCAACTCCAACTACAGCTGCAGGTATGCCGTCATCATCGCCCAGAGACCAGACGGGATGGGCCAATGAGTTAGTTCATCCGTCTGGCGTGTTGGTAGATCGTGGGGTTGTGGGTTCGAACCCTGGTTGAGTCAAACCAATGACTTACAAATTGATACTTGTCGCTTCCTAGCCTGGCGCTCGGCATTATTAGGCTAGGGCAAGGGCTGGTTGGCTCAGTGTCAGGATAATGTGACTGAGTGGGATATTAGGTCATGGTGCTGGTGGCCTGGTCTTCCAGTGGCATGTCACTATAAAGTTGCCATGAGTGCGCAATGTCACAAGTCAGTACCCATCCTGATATGAACTTAGATGTTGCTAGCACATAAAACAACAACACACAAACAAACCAACTCCAACTCCAACTGCAGCTGCAGGTATGCCATCATCATCGTCCAGAACAGGAAACCAAGCCCTCGTCCCGCTGACTCCACTGTTACGTCAGCTGCGCAATGACCCTTCCACACACAC
This sequence comes from Branchipolynoe longqiensis, assembly GCA_030323885.1. Taxonomy (NCBI): domain Eukaryota; kingdom Metazoa; phylum Annelida; class Polychaeta; order Phyllodocida; family Polynoidae; genus Branchipolynoe; species Branchipolynoe longqiensis. The sequence continues at coordinate 97,354 of JASIRB010003689.1, read as the reverse complement.
ACATACCTTGCACCACCTGTAGCAATCATTACTTGTAGCACTCACCATCTGTATCAACCAATGCATGTATCAGTCTCACCACATATACCACCTACCACATGTACCACAATCTCCAGTTGTATCACCTGTCACATGTACCACACACTCCACCTGTGTCACCTACTACATGTACCACACACTCCACCTGTACAGTACAACCCCGTTAAACCAAGCTCGGTCAAACCAAATGATTGGTTAATCCAAACTTTTTTCGGCGGCCAGGCAAAATACTACCATTTATAATATACAAAATTTGGTTGAATCAAAGTCAGTTAATCCAAAGTATTGGTTAATCCAAACAAAAGTGTCAGTCCCCAGATCAATTCCCCTATGGTTAAACCAACTTGCATGTGATTATAAGGTCATCTGAGAATTTTTTATATTATAAATGGTAGTATTTTGCGGGGCCGCCAAAAAAGAGTTTGGATTAACTGAGCGTTTGGTTTAACCGAGCTTGGTTTAATGGGGTTATACTGTATATACATAAAAAACAATAATCAAAGTGTCCACATACATTGTATATTACATTCATAATGCACCCACGTTTTTGCCAAAGCCAAGTCAAAGTCAAGCCAAAGCTTGGCTAAACCAATGAGCGGTTAATCCAAACAAATTGCTAGGGTCCCTTCAAGTTTGGTTTAACAGGGTTATACTGTACCACCTAATGGCTGTACAACTCTCACCACATGTACCACCTACCACAGGTACCACCCTCTCCCCCTATACCACCCGCCACATGTAGCACCCTCACCACCTGAACCACCTCCTGGATGTACCATCATCTATACCTGTACCATCCACCACAGGTACCATGCACCCAGAACATGTGTACCGCAAAGAGAATTTCCTTCCTGATTTAACCTTGAATGTTACCAGGACGCAAAACCTCAACAACAAAAACAATCATTGTTTTCCTAACCCACTGACCATGTGCAATCAGATGGTGCAATATAGCATTAAGCGCGCATTCCTTACACGCGGTATGCGGTATGCGGTATGCGGTATGCGGCAGGACTGAGTCATCAGATTAAACCCCACTGGGTCTGTTTAATCCATCTGACCTGACATGATTGACAATCGAATCTTAAGGGAGCCCCTCTCCCCAGAATGCACTGGGTGTCAGTCCGCACTGATGTCCGAACATAATTAATTAAACTGCATAGATGTTATCGCCTTGCACAAAGAATGCATGAATTTGTTACTAATGTAACACAAGAAGCGATCCTAGCCTTCTTCAGGGCGGCAGGACAATACCACCTTGCATAGTTCAATGAAACCATTTTCAGCAATAGAGGAAGACCAATATCTTCATATTTCATCTTGAATTGTATCTGGTCTCAATGTTGTTCTTGTTGTAATTGTAAGCATTTAACTTCAAATGTATCTCTTGACACATAGTTGATTGTGTGCTTTTACATTCGGTGTAAAGGTGACGGCCTGATAATACAACAGAAATTTGAATAGAAAAAAACTTCTGGCCGTAATTATGGCCTTTGCTGCTGACACAGCATTATAGAATCACAACTAATTAACAATGGAATGCACGTGTCAGAGTCGTCGACAACACCCACTGTTTAACTACTGCAGCGGCTAGAGGCAGGTGGTCATGTTGTCCCGGAAGTAGTCGGCAATGTGTAAACCGGAAGTGACAACACCTACCTTGTGACTGGCTGCGCACGCAGGGGTCGCTGGTGGGAGGTGGTGTGTACGGCAACTACTGGAGGGAAACCCGGGTGCATGCGCCACCTGGAGGGTGGGTAGGGTGTGAGCAGGGTCGATAATTACCCAACTAGCTGGGTTTCACACTGACGTGGGGAGGTGGGGGGAGGGGTAGGAGGGATGGGAGGGTTGGCTAAGAGGGTGGTTGGAGGGTGGGGCATGGTGTGAAGGAATTGGTGGAGGAGCTTGGTGTGGAACGCGGGGATCTTGAGCAGATGATGAGGTGTGGTGGGGGGTGGAGTTGGGGGAGGGGAGGAGGGGGTTGGAGAAAAGTGCTTAGGCGAGGTTGATTGGGAGGGAGAGGGGGCATGTGCTGGAGGAGAGAGGTGCTGTGTGGACGTTGCGGGCTGGAGTAGGTTGGAAGGGTTTGGAGGAGGGAGAGGGTGCTGGAGGAGCGGGGGAAGGTGGTGTCATGGTGTATGTCATAGGTGGGACTGGTTCTGCTGATATCACGCCTTGTGGAAGTGCTGTTGTTGATGTTGATGAGGTTTAACACAGTTATTTGGCTGCTCACGTAAACATGATGGCACAATGTGGGCATATCGTTGTTGCATTGTCAAAATGTTTACTCAGTGTCATGATATATAACTTGTTATGTAGTGTTCTCTATGGTGCAGTGGTTAGAGTATCAGACGTTTTTTTCTAGGTCAGACTCCTAATCTGAAAGGTTGATGGTTCGATTCCGCATGCCATCAGCTCTGTGATTTTGGTGTTCCATCGATGTGTATAGCTTGCAGCATCCCCAAAGGCCTCTCACACTCTCCCCTTCCACATACATAATTTGTATATGTGCTCTATAATCTATTATATAGGTTAGGTAGCACAGAAGTATACATTTATTAAATCATGATCACCAATTTGCCATAATTTAAATTCACGGTGCTTAACCAATGATTATAACCGGAACACAACATGGCTGCTTGATTCCCAGAATTAGCAATGCAGCTCCATATGTGGTACACAAGCAAGCCTATGCAAGGTTCACAGTACATGGACACCTTCTCTTTAATATAATGCCAGTGAACATACAAAATCTGGTGAACTGTTCAGTTGACCACATGAAAAGGCAACTCGATAAATTCCTGGCAACGGTTCCAGACAAGCCACAGATTCAAGGCTACACTGCACAAAGGAGAGCTGAAATCAACAGTCTTCTAGACATGGCCAGATTCACAAATGCCCTGCAGATGCAGGAAGGTGGTGGCTGCGAGTCCATTACAGCGAGCGTCCATCCATGGTTACCCAGGGACTGATCCCAGAACCAACACAAGAAGAACAAGAAGACGAAGCCTGTTTCCCAATTCTCATCCAGTGTACAATTCCACAGATGTTGAATTTAATTGAATTTAATTTACCCATTCAATATGCTAGCTGGAGACATAAAAATGAATCACTGTAAACAACAATATTTGCTTGTTTGGAAAGCTTGATGTACTCAAATGCAAGAAATAATGCATCAACTTCAGCAACACAAATTTACTTCTGATCAGGGATATGAGTTGTAGCTGTGGTATATATCTGCAACAGCCATGCAGCATTGGTCTTTAGAACCATTATTGTAAATAGAAAAGTGTTCTGGGCACTGGTTCTGAATCTTCATGCGCAGACTCTGATAGACCAGGGTTAAGCGAACAGCGGCTGTATGGCTAAATCAGAGACAAGAAGCACCTCACCTGAGTCAGGTCAAGAGGTCAACAAGGGGCCTGTGTAGAGATCCACCAGACCCTGGACCAGAATGAGGTAAGCAGGTGTGAAATACAGCCCTGGGCTGCTGTGTATCTGCCGAACCCCAAAACAGCTCACCACGCCTTCCCTCCAGGACACTGGTACTAAGCAGATAACCTACTGGGTGGGACATTTTTGGGGATATATTAGTTGATTAAGCAGGTGAAATTTCAATCGTGGACGATTGGTCTTCCTCATTCCACTGCTCCTTGCCATATCCCAATAATGCCGAGCACCTGGCTAGGAAGCGACAAGTATCAATTTTTAGGTCATTGGCTTAACTCAACCAGGGTTCGAACCCATGATCCCACAATCTACCAGAATGGGAGGCAAATGCTCAACTCATTCGGCCATCGAAATAATTTTATGAACATATGACCCCAAGTCAGCATAATAACAATAGGACAGAAGTGGTTGAGAAGAATATATATTCTTTGGCGATAATATAGGCTATTAATTGCCCATCTAAAGTTAAAAATTGACCGTCCAAGTGGGTCTGGAGGTGATAACGACCAAACACATGTAATCTGGCATACAAGTGTCACGCCTGGGACTGGTGGCTCCGGTGTGGCCCATTCTGGAACTACATGACATGTAGCTAGATGAATGGTATATAATAATAGAGCGAACTGAAGAGAGTTAGTGTCCTTGTTTATATGACATTAATATATTATAGCGCACATATATATATATCACAAGGTGGGAAATGTGTATCTAAGGTAACTGGATGGAATAGCCAAATCAGTTAAAGCAATTGCTGGCTTTTTGCCTGGTACACACCTACCGTTTGTGCGCGCACACCTCTCGTTTACGATCGAAAACTGCCCGTTTCGCGCACACAAATCGCTAGGTGTGCGCCCCCCGCGCACACCTAGCGATTGGGATTCGCGCATAAAACTCAGTTTTTAGTGCTAAAAGCGGCCGTTTATGATTGCGATTCGCGATTTGAAAAAGGAATCGGCCCGTTTTCAGTTTTAAGTGGGTCGGGTCGAGTCGCGAGTTTTAGTGTGCGAATCCTATACGGGAGGTGTGTACTAGGCATTACTGCATGAGAGGTCGTGAGTTCAACCTCTTATTGACCAGACTGGATGGCCGAATGAGTTAGAGCGTCCGTCTCCCATGCTGGTATATCGGGGGTCGTGGGTTCGAACCCTAGTCGAGTCAAACCAATGACTTACAAATTGATACTTGTTGCGTCCTACCCGGTGCTCGGCATTAATAGGATAGGGCAGGGACTGGTTGGCTCAGTGTCAGGATAATGTAACTGAGTGGGATATCAGGTCATGGTGCCAGTGGCCGGGTTTCCCAGTGGGACAGCACTATAAAGTCACCATGAGTGTGCACTGTCACAAGTAGGTACCTATCCTGATATGCCCTTAGATGTTGCTAGGACGTAAAACAACAACAAACAAATCAATCTCTTAATGTAATCACACCAACAAGTAACACGTTCCAAAATGGATACTTGTCAGTAACTATCATGACCTTCAGCATCACTCAGCTCGGGCAAGGGCTAGTTTGTTCAGTATCAGGTTAAGGTGACTGAGTGGGAGTGTTGGTTCTTGGCGTCAGTGCCTTGGCTACCTGTATATGAGGCTGCTTGCATGGTAGGTCAGTGCATACTACTGCACGATTTCACATACAACATCTCCAATGTTCACCCTGTACAATATAAGTTACATGAAACTAAAATAAAGTGGATAACAACGATCACCCTAAAATAAATAAATATGTATCTAGAAAATGTAGCATAAATTCAGAAGCCTCGGATGGTGTAAGTTTAAGTTTGGTGTTTTGCCACTATGTGGCAGCACCATTCGGTCTGTTTGGTGGATCGGATGCTTCACTCCGAGGTGTAGGCAATGGCGTCTGCTAACATTTCAACCATAATTCAGTAGTTTAGCAAATATCTAAATCTGGCATTATTCATCGTTTATACACACACCTTAGTTGCTTGTCTCCATATTTAGTTTTCAACTTTGGAACATTGGTCTGCTCAATTTAAGTATTTATAGGCTGGTTACATGCACCTTTTTCAAACGTTATTTGCTGTCTGACCTGAGGAGGACCTTTGTTATGCATGATCTGATTGGATGTCTGAATTGGTGGCTGGCGTCCGGTGTGGGAGGCTTTCAACCCAAAGCGGTATAAAATGTATACATATACTATGTAGATCGCTACCTAGATTGGAATTTTGCATTAAAAAGATTAACCAAGGATTGATTAGCTCAATATCAGGATAATGAGACTGAGTGGGAAATATGGCCATGGTAACGACGGCCTGGTCTCCCAGTAGGGAGGCACTATAAAGTTGCCCTTCATATGCATTATATCAAAATAGGTACCTGTCCTAATGTGACCTTATGTAAAATATTCTGATTAAAAGCACATTTGTGGGTGATGTGAACTGGTCTATATGGGAATACAAATGTTATATAAAAGGTAAATGATGTAATGTGACCAGATGCATGTGGTATTGTGTAGTGCTGGTGATCCTTTACTGAGATTAAATAGACATTATGTATATTATAGATAGTGTGACAAGGGCACCACTGTTAGTGTGCTAGGGCTTTAGTAGCTCTGCTCACAACCCCCTCTCCCCCAACTGTTAGATACGGATCACTGCACACCCAGAAACAACAAGGTAGTGTAGTGATTTCATATTAGCCTACCGACACAACTACAGCTGCCAGCCGACGACTTTACACTTAGATGTTCCTAGGATGTAATACTCCAAACAAACAAAAGAAGCCGCGCAATGATCTCCTAACTATACCACCACGTGGCATCATTTGTCCAAGCCATAGTTTCGCACTTTGACGCCAGATGGCAGAACTGGAGCCAAAGGCTGATCATTACTAACTTGGCCGAACCTTTCCAAGGTCCCACACATCAAATGTCAGAGGGATTCCTGAGTGTCTTTGGGATTTTGTGTCCTAGCAAGACCAGCGGTATAAATATGATAGCTATTTGCTTGTGACAGTATTAACTTATGATGGATTCGTAATACCCACAGAGATACCAGCGCAACCACACCAACATTTTGGTTTTGTAAATGTTTTATTCTTTCAGGGGCAATATGCAAGAAGTGGTAATTGCATATCGCGGGAATAACCTTCTTGTCTTTGAGGATAGCGGTGTGCGTAGGTTAATATGCAACAGCAAAGATTGTGTTGGGTTATTTTTAGACTGTGGATTTCCTTCATCGGTTTCCATGTCCATGAGAATGGTAGGTGTTTTACCGGGAATAGAGGCCAAGGCACCATGCTAGAATTGTCCTCACAATTGCCCTGTCCCTGTCATAAGATTCGAATCGATTAGCGTTGTTGAGCTGTATGCTCAGGCCAAGTCGGAGGCTTCACCATCAGGGTCCACTACATGTGGTGAGGATGCTCTGTTCAGTTTTGGTATGTGCAGTAATGAGTTTGAATCTGCTGGCGTTAGCTGGGTGTATCCTTGAATCTGTTGTTCATCTGGTATTGTTATTAACACATTGTTAAGCTGCCTTTTGAATGATTGTACACTGCGGTTTGACTGATTTCTTATGTCAGATGGCATACTTTTGAAGAGCTGGGGCTGCTATATCAGATTTTTCCTGAATCTCCTTGGATCCTTTCTTCCCATAATTGGCTAATGGGTGAATCACCTACACACCACCCAAATAAGCATACCATAATCAACAATGCAAGCCCATAACCCTCACCCAATTCTCCGGTCACGGCAGCTGCTGTTAATTTATTGTTTTCACTAATATTGACGAATATTTACGAATATCCCTCTATCGGAATATTTTATTGAATATAATAAAAAGTAAGGAAAATAAATAATGATGAAGTCAGTTGACTCCTTTATTGAAGTCATGCATCAAAGAATATGACAATCTCTGAACAGCTTATTTTTGTCTTGTTTCTACCCTCTCATCAGCTCCTCATTAACTAGTTCAATTTCGCCAGCACTGCAAATGTCTAATTGCTCGTGGCTAGGTCCAACAAACAAGACATTGCTACCCGAGGAACAGAGAAGAAGGAGCAGGAGGTGGGGATAACAGAACTTTATTTTCATGACAGGCAGGGTAACCGGCTGACTACTGCAGCTCTACCCAATGCAGATGTGAGTGACCGGTAACAAGGCCCGACATGCAAGTGAAGTTATGGTAATTAATAATAGTGACATGAGAAATAAATACGTTTTCAATCATCATAAACAGGGCATTTCAATCATCATAAACAAAGCATTTTTATCATCAGTCACCAATCAATCATTAATCAATCATCAAACAATCATCAAATAATCATCAAATCTACATCAATGCAGACATCGCAATAATATGAGTTTCAATTTTGTATCAGCTCAATTTTTAAGAAGATGTGTTGCTGCTATGGTGGGCCGTGTGCGAGTGGCTATTCTGAGGCTCATAGAGGCGAATCTGCGGTTGGAGTTTTGAGGTTGAAGGTGATTGGTCAAGGTTTTTTTTAGGGTTGACCAGTGGGGTGGCTTGTTGGTGTGAGTGGCAGGTTGGAGGGGCTGCTAACCTGTTCTCTGTACCCCCCAGCAATGAAGCAGATGCGCGCCATCAACTTATTTAACCGCATTATTCAACTTTAACAAAAAAAGAACTTCCCAATAAAAAACAAAAGAGGAACAAAAATGCAACTAAGAATCACCTTAGCCTTCGCCCCCATGTAAATGGCATCACCACTTGATGTAGTGAAATGATGCTGTCCTTTATCTGGGTCATCGGTGAGTAGCTTCCAAACTGAGACCCCATTGCTAACCACACGAACCGCCGGCAGGGGGCAGCCTGCCTCATTCCGATAACGAGGCTCTTCTTTTGAAGATGATTCCACTTGGGTCCCCAGCAGCCACATCCGGGAACTAGTACCCATAGTTGAACTGGTTAATGGACAGCATCGATTGCGAATATGCAAGCTGAGCGCGGATGTTGCCTCTTGGTTCTCATCTGTGAGCAGCCAAGGGAAATGGATGGTATTACCAGAAGTAGGGGTATAGTATCCCTTGAGGAAATCCTTTAAGGCATTAAGTTTTGGTAACTATATCCCTTGACTACCGTTTAGGAGGTACTCGAGTAATGGATGCCAAGTCAAAATAGTGGTAGGGTGAAATTATTTTTTTCAACGCTGGTTCTGATTTAAATATATTATGCATATAGTTTAAATCATCAAGATCCTCATCATCATTAATCAGTTTCCCACAAGGGTCATTGGTGGGGAACTTTACAACTAGATTTCTCCAAATTAGCACTCACACAAACACACACTCACACACTCTGCTGTGGGAACACCAAGACAACCATGGTGATGTAAATCAATAATTTTGCTTCCTGAATAGATTTGGTCCAACGGCAACATTTTACCAGAAAAAAAGGTGGTAGAGGACATTAATGTTCAACAACAAGACAACATGAAACAATTGAGCCATGGGCAGGATTCGAACCCACTCTTCTTGCCATTCCCGGGCTAGTGTGCTAACCATTGCACTCCCTTGGCTCTCTGATGAAATCAACCAACGTGTAAAATATTCCGATGTATTGCATTGGTGGGGGAATGTGACCAGGTGCATGTATGTGTATAATATGTAGGTGCTGGTGGTGCCTGAGTGAGATGTAAATAGACATAGTGGTGCTGGCAGGGCTGTGTGTAAGGGGCACTCAGAACCTACCCCCTCCCCCTCTGCTAGTCAGGATCACCACACTCAGGCTCAAGGAAGGTGATGGCCAGGGGAGCCACACAGCTCGGTGGTGGTGGGCAGATCACTGGTAACCATGGGGACCAGGAATGCTGGATCCCTATTGATAGAGCTAAGAATGCTTGTTTCTCATTGAGGGAACAGGTTGGGATGATACTCTACACTGAATCCATGTACCATATAAATAATAAACCAGAGGCTTGACTCTCTCTCTTCTTTCACACTTTATACTCTTCCTTTCTCTTTGCCTGTATTGATTTCACTATAGCCTGCCTACACAACCACAGATTCGAGCAGTATACTTTAGAAATGTGTACCTTCTTGCCTGTGTGGCTCCTTGCCTGAGCTATCAGTCGATACTACTATACTAATCGCCTTGGTATTGTACCTCTTTTAAATGGTTTATGTCCATAAGTTTCGTAATGCCTACAATTACATTTACATAAATAAATACAATGCATCTACCTACATATTCACATGGTTGGTTCAACAACCATACAATGTGAAGTATTGAGCCTAGATCACTACTTCCAATTCTACGGCTAGTGTACTAACCATTACACTACCTAGGTTCCCTGATGAAATCATCATATGCACGCCCAACTGCCTACCTGGCTCCTTTCCTGAAAGGTCAGTGCAGACTGCTACAATATTGTTACACCACTAGCCTGGTCGGTGTCTGAGGCAGCATTTCATGACAGTGTTGACAAAGCCGTTACAAGTCACTGGGCAAGCTTTTTTAAAATTGTTATTTGAGTCATTGAGGTTTCCGTAATTTGACCTGTTTGTGTGTGCTTAGTTATTTTCCTTGACAATCCAAGATGGAGTTGTTGTTTTTGTAACCGTCCAGGGACACCGTCTTTGTGATCACACCCTGGAGGGAGCTGGGTCTGGCGGGTTGTGTTGCGTATAGGTAGCCTACAGGAGTACAAATGAATCTTTGTTGGTTGGTTGTTGGAGTTTTACATCCTGGCAACAGCTAAGGTCATATCAGGACTGGTACCGACATGTGACAGTGCACACTCATGACAACTTTATTGTATTGCACACAGCTCAGTGCCTTTTGAATAGCTGCTGCTAGTTTGTGTGTAGAAAATGGAGTCTCAGACAAGAGTGTCTTGAGTCCTGGACAAGAGTGCCAAGCGTGGGGTCTGTGTGTGAGTTATAAGGAATGCAGGTGACTGGGCTCCCACAGCCAGCCAATCAGACACCCTCCACAGCCTGGGGGGTGACGCCCTGATAGGGGGCAGCTGTCACTCAACCCCCAGCTGCAGGTGGTGCCCATAATGTATGCAGCATGGCTGGGTGTGCGTGCCCATCAGCCCCATGGTAACAGGTAGTTGCAGACAGTTACAATAAACATATATTACAAATGCCCTTCCCGTCCACTTGCATTCTTTCTGGTGCATGGAGGGGACATTTCACTAATCATTAACTGTCTCTTAAATATGAACATCACATCACAATGTCGGTCACTATGTGTTATCATATTTTGCACATAGGCGCTTATGTCATGCAGCGAGTGGGGCATCCATTGCTTCTCTGTTACATAATCCTGCTCCCCACTCCGTCGCCCGAGAATAGTAATGCTCTTTGCCAATATATAAATCCGAACCGACAATCCGTATATTTTTACACCGGGTACACACCCTTTATTTAATGCTTACTATACAGCATCCTTGGTATACACCCTCTGTTTAACAGTTAGTATACATCATCATGGGTATACACCCTTTATTTAACACATACTGTACAGCATCCCAGGTATACACCCTTTATTTAACACTGACTATACAGCATCCTGGGTATACAGCCTTTATTTAACACTTCCTAAACAGCATCCTGGGTATACACCCTTTATTTAACACTTACTATACAGCATCCTGGGTACACACCCTTTATTTAACACTTACTATATAGCATCCCGGGTATACAACCCTTTATTTAACACTTACTATACAGCACCCCGGGTATACACCCTTTATTTAACACTTACTATACAACATCCTGGGTATACACCCTTTATTTAACACTTACTATACAACATCCTGGGTATACACCCTTTATTTAACACTTACTATTCAGCATCCCGGGTATACACCCTTTATTTAACACTTACTAAACAGCACTCCGGGTATACACCCTTTATTTAAAACTAAATATACAGCATCCTGGGTATCATCATCATCATGATGTTGGTTGCGATACGACAGAGACTGCTTTCATTACTTGACTTCTGCTCTCCTTTTGGCTCTCTGCTGTGAGAGTGATGTCCATGAGTCGGTCTTAATGTCTCTCAGCTTCAGGTTTCTCTTGATGATATCCTTGAACCGGAGACGAGGGCACCCTCTCTTTCTGTAACCAGAAGACAGTTGAGAATAGATGATCTGCTTTGGTAGCCTGTCTGATGACATCCTCATGAGTTACTAAGCTGCATCCTGGATATACAACCCTTTATTTAACACTTACTATACAGTATCCTGGGGATACGCCCTTTATTTAATAGTTAATATACAACATCCCGGGTATAGACCCTTCATTGAACGCTTACTATACAGCATCCTGGGTACATACACTTTATTTAACACTTACTATAGGGCATGCTGCGTATACCCCCTCTGTTTAACAGTTACTATTCCGCATCCTGGTTACACACCCTTATTTAACACTTACTATACAACATGCTGGGTATACACCCTTTATTTAACACTTACTATTCCGCATCCTGGGTATGCACCCTCTATTGAACACTTACTATAAAGCATCATGGGTATACACCCTCTGTTTAACAGTTACTATGCAGCATCATGGGTATGTAACCTTTATCTATAGTTGAGCCTGTCTCAAAAGGTGATAACTCTTCTTTTTTTGTCCATTGTAACAATTGATACAAAACAGCACAGAAACGGTTACACTGAAACAAAAGGACATTTGCTTCAAATCAATATGTATTCTATTGGGATTATGAAACACCATCTAAAAAACAAATCAGTTTATCCTGAGCAAATGCATAAGCAAATAGTATGTTGATCGTTACAATGGACAAAGTTTTGTCCCATATTGCTTTGCACCTTTTGAGACAGTCGCAGTTGCATAATCCGGTGGTTTTGAGTTTTTTACATTTTCTGTGATAAATATATTAAGTCGATGGTTGTAATCTACCTTATTTTAGTCTCAAGCAGCATTTACTTTTATTTAAATGGCTAACTTTTGAGATAATTGAAGTTCAACCATGGCAAATTAATTCTAGCAAGCGCATCAAAACTCTTGACACCATCGGCTTTAGCAGTAACAGCTCCTGGTAAATTGACTCTGAATTCCATTCAATGTGGTAACAAATGCTGAATCAGTGCATCAGTATTTAAGTTAGATATGTAGGATGGAATCTAGATATTTGCTTCGGTTATGAAAATTTGATGCAATCATCGGCCTATGCAGCTTTAACCGTGGTGGTTATACAACCTTATATTTAACGGTTATTATACATCACGGTGGTTATACAACCTTTATTTGACAGTTACACTACACCATGATGCTTATACAACCTTTATTTTATAGTGACTCTCCAGCATGACGGTTGCACAGCATGTATTGGATGGCTAGTATTAACCACACCTGAGCCATTTTTCTCCTCCTGCATCCCCTCCGCCCTCCCACCGGACCCTTCCACTTCCTAGCTTCTGACATTTCAGTCCTTCTTACCCCCCACCCCGCTCATCCTCCGTCACGCCCCCGCCCTTTCTCCCCTCCCCCACCTTGAATCTGTGCCCTTCCACCACCTCCCCCTTCCTCCCTCCTCCTCCTTCTTGCGCCTCCAACTCCTCCCGTCTCTCCCCGCCTCCTCCACCATCTTCCCCCCTCCCCCTCTGCTCCTCCTCCCCCCCCCCTCTCACCTCCTCCAGCCTCACCCTTCCCCCTTCAACCTGTTCCCTGCTCTCCTCCTCCCCTTGTCCTCCCTCCCCTCCCTGTCCTGCCACCTGCCCCTCCTCCCGCCTCCCTCCTTCACTTGTCCTCCCTGTCCTTCCACTTTCCCCTCCTCCCGCCCCTCTTCCCTAGACACCTCACGCCTCACGCCAGGCCCGACGGTTGTCATCGCGTAATGAGCAGTAACGGATACCTCTGAGTGTGGCGCATTCTCTTGCCGCAGCTATTCCCGCCTCCATCTCCATCTCCACACATTTCCATGCAGTCCTTGCTACAGGAGAGTTCCACTGTCTGCACAGTTCGGTATTCAGCTAACTTGGAGTATAAACAGTATACATGTAGATGGGACATTTATTGGCGCAGCGAAATGATGCCTGATTCACTAGGGCGTTACGTCCTGACAACATCTAATGTCAGATAATGACATTCATTGGGTTCTTACAAAGATTACTCAATGGTGCTTTGATAGTCCTGTCCTAACGGGTTCCCAACTACAATCAAACTGAACCACCCCCACATCATGCTCACACCTACCCCATTTAATTATTGGGGTTTTACGTCCTACTAACATGTATGGTCATGTATGATACTGAGCTAAACAGTCCTTGCCCTACCCTAGTGCTAGGCTAGGTAGCAACACGTATCAATTGTGTTAGGCCATTGCTTTGACTCTGCCGGAAATCGAACTTCCGACCTGCCGCACGGGAAGCCTGCGATCTATCCATTCAGCCACTATATCTAGTTCCCCCACCTATAGGCCTACCTCACACCCATAACTACCTTTGCACACATACGTCACCTGTTCTTCTACTTGGATCCTACTGAGGAATTTAATCGATATCAACCCGACTGCATCAACTAGAGGCTGAACCTAAGGTTGTATTCAAGGTCATTTAAACTCTCAAGCCCCAGACCGTACCCCACCGCCACTATCATTAACAACATATGTAATTTCTTGAAAAGGATATCCGCATACCTCCACAACTTCCAGTATCACATCATTATCTGCTCTGACATTGCTTATTGCCCTGTCTTTCTTCCCCACTCTTTGCTCATTCAGTTGAAATCCATGTTTATTTCTCTGTTTTCTTCGCTCTCGGATTTATATCGGTATTCCCTTTTGCTCGACGAGCAACCCTATTTCCCAGTAGGGCTGGCAGCTTCAATCTCAGAGGAATAGAATCCATGAGAACAACCACAAATGAAGTATGTGTTTTGTAGTCGGATAGTCTTGGTTGCCCCATACATATTAAAGATGGAACTACCGCTTGGCAATCCATCTCCTCTACACCTACACTCTCCATACACATACTCTCTTCACCAAGCACCGGTTATACCCCTCCCCACACACACACACCCGCTCGGCACACTCACCCACCACCGACACTTACACACCCTCCCACATCCTCTCATCACATTCACCGTCCACCCAGACACCCTTTCCTCACACACCATCCACACACACCCTCTCAGCACACTCACCCTCCACCCACACACTCTCTCCTCACACTTACCCTCCGTCCACATTCCCTCTCCTCACTCTCCCTCCACCCACACACCATCTTCTAACACCGTCCCTCCACCCAAGCTCTCTCCTCACACACTCCCTCAACAATCATACTCTCCTCACACTACCCCGACTCACACTCACCCACCACCCACCCACCCTCTCTTCACACACACACACACTCCCCTCACACACATCCATGGCACTGACCCCTCTGCTCGTCGTGGCCGGTTTAATTATCTCTGTCTTATCTCATCACCTTGTCCGAACCATGTCATTCCGGACCTTCACACCTCCGTCTTGTGCCGGGCCACCCCCTCCACGTGCCGATCACACCCCGACCTTTCCTTCAGCCGCGCCCGTGAGACGCCATTCTGTACACACCTAGAATTCACACCCAGACCTGCCCCGACCCACCTCAACCTGTCGCACCTACAGTTCACACATCTACACCTCAATCGGCTACTCCACACACCCAGAACTTCCACAGCCAGACATCACGCTCATACATCACCAATCATCTACACCTCACATCCACACATCAATCAGCTACTCCACCCACACAGAACTTCCACAGCCAGATATCACACTCAGACATCACCAATCATCAGCACCTCACATCAACACATCAATTAGCTACTCCACACACCCAGAACTTCCACAGCCAGATATCACTCACATCCACACATCAATCAGCTACTCCACCCACACAGAACTTCCACAGCCAGATATCACACTCAGACATCACCAATCATCAGCACCTCACATCAACACATCAATTAGCTACTCCACACACCCAGAACTTCCACAGCCAGATATCACACTCAGACATCACCAATCATCAGCACCTCACATCCACACATCAATCAGCTACTCCACACACCCAGACCTTCCATAGCCAGATATCACACTCAGACATCACCAATCATCAGCGCCTCACATCCACACATCAATCAGCTACTCCACACACCCAGAACTTCCCCAGCCAGATATCACACTCATACATCACCAATCCTCAACACCTCACATCAACACACCAATCAGCTACTCCACACACCCAGAACTTCCACAGCCAGACATCACACTCATACATCACCAATCATCAACACCTCACATCAACACATCAATCAGCTACTCCACACACCCAGAACTTCCACAGCCAGATATCACACTCAGACATCACCAATCATCAGCACCTCACATCCACACATCAATCAGCTACTCCACACACCCAGAACTTCCACAGCCAGATATCACACTCATACATCACCAATCATCAGCACCTCACATCCACACATCAATCAGCTACTCCACACACCCAGAACTTCCACAGCCAGATATCACACTCATACATCACCAATCATCTACACCTCACATCCACACATCAATCAGCTACTCCACACACCCAGAACTTCCACAGCCAGATATCACACGTATACATCACCAATCATCAGCACCTCACATCCACACATCAATCAGCTACTTCGCACACCCAGAACTTCCACATCCAGATATCACACTTATAAATCACCAATCATCAGCGCCTCAGATCCACACATCAATCATCTACTCCACACACCCAGAACTTCCACAGCCAGATATCACATTCATACATCACCAATCATCTACACCCCACATCCACACATCACTCAGTTACTCCACACACCCAGAACTTCCACAGTCAGATATCACACTCATACATCACCAATCCTCAACACCTCACATCCACACACCAATCATCTACTCCACATACCCAGAACTTCCACAGCCAGATATGACACTCAGACATCACCAATCATCTACACCTCACATCAACACATCAATTAGCTACTCCACACACCCAGAACTTCCACAGCCAGATATCACACTCATACATCACCAATCATCAGCGCCTCACATCCACACATCAATCAGCTACTCCACACACCCAGAACTTCCACAGCCAGATATGACACTCAGACATCACCAATCATCTACACCTCACATCAACACATCAATTAGCTACTCCACACACCCAGAACTTCCACAGCCAGATATCACACTCACACATCACCAATCATCTAGACCTCACATCCACACATCAATCAGCTACTCCACACACCCAGAACTTCCACAGCCAGATATCACACTCATACATCACCAATCATCAGCACCTCACATCCACACATCAATCAGCTACTCCACACACCCAGAACTTCCACAGCCAGATATCACACTCATTCATCACCAATCATCAGCGCCTCACATCCACACATCAATCAGCTACTCCACACACCCAGAACTTCCACAGCCAGATATCACACTCATACATCACCAATCATCTACACCTCACATCCACACATCAATCAGCTACTCCACACACCCATAACTTCCACAGCCAGATATCACACGTATACATCACCAATCATCAGCACCTCACATCCACACATCAATCAGCTACTTCGCACACCCAGAACTTCCACAGCCAGATATCACACTTATAAATCACCAATCATCAGCGCCTCAGATCCACACATCCATCATCTACTCCACACACCCAGAACTTCCACAGCCAGATATCACATTCATACATCACCAATCATCTACACCCCACATCCACACATCAATCAGTTACTCCACACACCCAGAACTTCCACAGCCAGACATCATACTCATACATCACCAATCCTCAACACCTCACATCCACACACCAATCATCTACTCCACATACCCAGAACTTCCACAGCCAGATATGACACTCAGACATCACCAATCATCATCTACACCTCACATCAACACATCAATTAGCTACTCCACACACCCAGAACTTCCACAGCCAGATATCACACTCATACATCACCAATCATCAGCGCCTCACATCCACACATCAATCAGCTACTCCACACACCCAGAACTTCCACAGCCAGATATGACACTCAGACATCACCAATCATCTACACCTCACATCAACACATCAATTAGCTACTCCACACACCCAGAACTTCCACAGCCAGTTATCACACTCATACATCACCAATCATCTACATCTAACATCCACAAATCAATCCTCAACACCTCACATCAACACTTCAAACAGGTACTGTTCACAGCCACAACATCCGCAGTCAGACATCATTGTCATACATCACCCATCAACACCTCGAATGCACACTTCAATCAGGTACCCCTCACACCTACAACTTCCACAGCCACCACAACCAATCATCACACTCATACACCACTCACCCACCTACACCTCACACCAACCACTCCCCCCACACACCCACACCCATACTTCATCCACGTAGAGGCGAAGTTTCACCAACACTTCAACCACCGACAAACCCCACGCACCTCCACAGATGGACCGATCCCCTATATTAATCGCTTTATTTGGGTCCCAAATGATAACCCATACAATACCATTGTAACGACATGAAAAACTCCTTAATCCAACCACCTTTCCAAATAGACGATTTAAAGTTGGTCCCATGGGCGGTAGATTTAGAGAGGTTTTACTGTACATCAGTTCCGACGGACAGTGATGGATGTCAGAGCGACATCAGCTTCCGATGTCAACCCAAATGCGCTGACTTTGGAACGATATATGAGTGTCGTCACATTGCGGGCTGGGCTTTCCACCCTCCACCCTCCCCCCCCCTCCACCACCACCACCAATCCGCCCTCCGCCCTCCGCCCTCCGCCCTCCGCCCTCCGCCCTCCGCCCACCTGCGGGTATTCATAACCCGACATTCAGCCGCTAACGTAGTCACGCCCCCGCGGCCGGTTACGTAACCCCAGTCACGTGACGTGAGCCTGTCACGTGGTCCGCTCGTCTCATCCCCGTCACATAGCGCGGTGAATCCCATCATTAGGCCGCTCACCCGTCACGATCCGGGGCGCCACCAAGCGGCAGTTGGCGGGACTAATGACCGCCGCTGTGAGCTGTTCCTGGACCGTGCAGCCTGCAGCGTACACCCCGTAGCCTGCGGCCTGCAGCCCGCAGCCTGCAGCCTGCCGGTAAATAGCCTGCCGGCTGGTGCTGACGTCACGAGAAGGGAACGAGTAATGTATGAGTGCGGCGGTGTTATATTCTTACGTTATGTGTGTCAGGGGGTACATCGATGTATGTGTGCATGTGTGTATGTGTGTGCATGTGTGTATGTGTGTATGTGTGTATGTGTGTATGTGTGTATGTGTGTATGTGTGTATGTGTGTATATGTGTATGTGTGTATGTGTATGTGTGTATGTGTGTATGTGTGTATGTGTGTATGTGTGTATGTGTGTATGTGTGTATGTGTGTATGTGTGTATGTGTGTATGTGTGTATGTGTGTATGTATGCATGTGTGTATGTGTATGTGTGTAAGTGTGTATGCGTGTATGTGTGTATGTGTGCATGTGTGCATGTGTGCATGTGTGCATGTGTGTATGTGTGTATGTGTGTATGTGTGTATGTGTATGTGTGTATGTGTGTATGTGTGTATGTGTGTATGTGTGTAAGGGTGTATGTGTGTGCATGTGTGTATGGGTGAATGCATGCATGTGTGAAAGTGTGTATGTGGTTATGTGTGTATGTGTATGTGTGTATGTGTGTATGTATGTGTGCATGTATACATGTGTGCACATGTGTATGTGGTTATGTGTGCATGTGGGGATGTATGTGTGTGTATTTGTGTATGTTTGTATGTGTGTATGTGTGTATGTGTGTATGTGTGCATGCATGCATGTGTGTATGTGGTTGTGTAGGTTTGTATGTGTGTATGTATGTGTGCATGCATGCATGTGTGTAAGTGTGTATGTGGTTATGTGTACATGTGTGTATGCATGTGTGTGTATTTGTGTATGGTTGTATGTGTGTATGCGTGTGCATGTGTGTATGTGTGCATGTATACATGTGTGCAAGTGTGTATGTGGTTATGTGTGCATGTGTGTATGTATGTGTGTGTATTTGTGTATGGTTGTATGTGTGTATGTGTTCATGTATGCATGTGTGTATGTGGTTGTGTAGGTTTGTATGTGTGCATGTGTGTATGTGTGCAATAATGCATGTGTGTAAGTGTGTATGTAATTATGTGTGTATGTATGTGTGCATGTATGCATATGTGCAAGTGGGTATGCATGTGCGTATGTGTGCATATATGCATCTGTGCATGTGTGTATGTGTGTATATATGTATGTATGCATGTGGTTATGTGTGTGTGCATGTATGTAAGGTGGTCTGGCCGAGATTATGACCTATGCTGCCAGTAGCCTCCATCCAATCAACCAATTTGAATGTATGTATGTATGTATTTGCATGTGTGTCCAGACGGCATGGCCGAATGAGTTAGTGCGTCCGTCTTCCATGTGGGTAGATCGTCGGGTCGTGGGTTCGAACCCTGGTCGAGTGAAACCGATGACTTAAAAATGTATACTTGTCGCATCCCAACCTGGCACTCAGCATTATTAGGATAGGGCAAGGACTGGTTGGCTCAGTGTCAGGATAATGTGAGTGAGTGGGATATCAGGTCATGGTGGTGGCTGCCTGGTCTCACAGTGGGGTAGCATTATAAAGTTGCCATGAGTGCGCACTGTCACAAGTCGGTACCCATACTGATATGGCCTTACATGTTGCTAGTACGTAAAACAGCAAGAAACAAACAAACAACAAAACGTTTGTGCATGTGGATACACGTGTATATGTGTATATATATGCATCTGCATGGGTGTACGCCTGTATGTTTGTACCCGTGTGTATATGTAGACACTTTGTCGTGGTAGCAGCCACCAAACAAGAGGCAGTAGCAGCCTAAACCGACATGCTAGAAATAGCCAAGGACCTTGGGCTGGCACTCTCCCCCGCAAAGTGCACCCCTCCCACCCACAAACTTGAGTGGCTAGGGTACGAGGTGCTCACACAAGAAATGACAGTGAGAATCCTAGACGACAAGCTAGCCGACATGGTGGCTGAATGCAGAGACACCAAGGTCGACATGAAGATCTCCTGGAAGCACCTAGAGCGCATAGTCAGACACCTACAGAATGTAGCCCGCTGTGTCGCCCCGGTGAGGACATTCATGAACCGGGTACTCACGGCCCTTCGTGCAGCACCACACATCGGCAAGCAGTCAGTCACCATTGACCTCATCAGGGACCTCACCTGGTTAGCGGACTATGCCACCACCACCAACAGAATTCGCTCCACTCAAAAACCCTCCTGGGTGGGTGGGGGCCTACTGCCGGACAGCACTGTCTGGAGGCACTCAATCTCGTCCTCGCAGTCCAGGCTCTTTCCCCGCCCAACCCCCAAGACTTACAACAAGGTATCCAAGTTTTTCTTGGCCACCGGGGCAGGGAGGGATCGAGGTAGTCCACAAGCCGGGCTAGGACCTTGTTCTCGCTGACCCCCTAAGACGGGACCAAGGAGCCCGGCAAAGAGCTGAAAGCATGTGTGCGAACCTCGCCCTGCAACGAGTCTGGGTCCAACACACTGCCAACATCGCCCAAAATGCCATATAGCCTGAGAAGATCATAACATTTGCCTTTCTCTTCCCAGGCTATGGCAACAACAAACACCACTGGATCACCACTCTCTTCACGTCTGGACTGGCCCCTGGGACATGGTAAAACAAGGCCCGCCAGGTGGCGCACTACCTACAACACGCCTGGGACCACTGCTACCCCATGCGACGCTCCCAGTTCCATGTGATGTCGCTTACTGCCTCCCTGAACGATGAGCTCAGGTCACCCATAGTGGTGTACAACTACATCAGTGGGGCCTGGACCTAGGTCCATCTCATGGGAGGCATCCCAGCCACATTCGACACGTACCCAGTCTCCGTTGTGAAGAGGGCCGTGCCCCGATTGTCTCTATACATCCCACAACAAGCCCCTCCCCTAACAGTGGAAATCCTCGACGAAGCGATCCACTACTTCCGGTCGGCCGGCCCGAGCGCCCAGGTCTTCTCAGCCATGCTGCTCATCGGGTTCTTTACCCTACTGCACCAGGGGAACCTCCTCTTCACGTGTCGAAGCTATGACCTAGGACACATCATCTGAGGCATTGACGTCAACGACACCGGAAGTAGGCTGAAGATCCATGTCCGCTCAACAAAAACAGCCAGGTCAGCAAAAGATGCCTTCTACATCACTGTCCGCCCTCTTCGTGGATCACCTTGCTGCCCCGTGGGCACCTGGCATGCCTACAAGAAATTGATGACGATGGATGATGTCTGGCCGCTCGGCAACTGGCGCTCAACAGCTGTACACACCTATGTTCCCTGAGAGGCATTCCCCGCAGCAAATCAGGCACTCTCCACTCATATGGTTGTAAGCCTGAATTCCTGACTTTGACTTTCCTTGTTTGATTGATTGATTTACTTGATTGATTGAACTACTTGATTGTTTGACCATTGTCTCTTCTACAATGACCTGTCTTGAATAAAGTCCATGTCATGCAGTTCCGTGTTCGTGTTGTAAATTGTTCATGTTGTTCGTCAACATGGGTAATTTGCGCACATACAGGGGACTGCTCCTGGATTCAAATCCGAACGCCTCCATGCCCCCAGCTGAACCTCCACGGAACCACATCTCACCACGCGAGATCTGTGACATCACTTCCAGTCCACGATGGGCCGCCAGGTCCTGGATTATACCACATCGCCC
This sequence comes from Branchipolynoe longqiensis, assembly GCA_030323885.1. Classification (NCBI taxonomy): domain Eukaryota; kingdom Metazoa; phylum Annelida; class Polychaeta; order Phyllodocida; family Polynoidae; genus Branchipolynoe; species Branchipolynoe longqiensis. Next base: position 75,109 of record JASIRB010003689.1, on the reverse strand, counting down.
CCAGACGCCGGACCGACAACAAATACCACCTTACTTGGCCGCCCACCCATCCACACAAGAAGAATAATATCATAATAGGGTTGAGAACCTGATTTCCCGAGTTTGACTTTCCTTGATTGATTGATTGATTGATTTACTTTATTGAAGTACTTGATGGTTTGACCATTGCCGCTTATACGATGACCTGTCTTGAATAAAGTCCATGTCATGCAGTTCCATGTTTGTATTGTAAATTGTGCTATATCTGAATTTGTGTTAAATTGGCGACTATTATTATTAACTCTGTCTTTCATTGTACACATATGTAACAATAACTATTTAACTTCCTACCAACAAAAAAAGAAAACTTAATTATCACAATCAGAATGTGGGAACCAACCTGTGATACCCACTTTCCCAAAACCCGTCCTGTAGCTCAGTATATTGCTATGCTGAGATGGAGACCTACTAGCTCAGCTCGAGTTACTCTGACCTAAATGCTGACAGTGATGCTGCAAGCAGTAGGAGAACCAATCAGTGGAAGCGGTGTCATTTTTACCCACCAGGTAGGTGTAGTTATACCTTGTAGTTATTGAAGATCCACCAAACATTCATATATTTATATATTTTTAACATCAAAGTACCAATATCTGGAATAAACTGCCAGCCGCAACACGAAAGGCAGAAAATGCAGCAGCTTTTAAGGAGCTATTAAAACAACAATGTAACCTAGAAAAACGAATGATGTTTAAATGGACTAACACAAATTATAGTAAAAGCTGGATTTTGGACTGTTTGCAATCTACAAACAATTACAAGCCATAAGCAAGAAGCAAGAAAACAACATGTATAACTAAGAGAAAACTCTAAAGATTTAAATAAAATTGGATTAGTGATGCCCGGCATTGAAAACAAGTGCTAACACACTTATCCGTTATGAGCAGGGTAAATACATTCGTCAGACATTTCTTATATGGCAGCAGATCACCAGGAAATTGCAATGCCTGTCAGACACCTATCCGACAAACTGCATCACCTTCGCTTTATCAGATTTCACAAAACCTGTAGAATTCAACATCGGAATATCAAGGGATTTCTCAAAAATGTACGGTTTCACAATATATCGCGATTATTACATGTGTAAGGTGAACTCACTGTAAATCAAATACATTCAGCCTCAATGATATATACATTCCATGCCCCGATATTGCAATTATCAGATCCTGGCATGTAATAATACAGTGCCTTGTCACAATCAAGTGCAGTGTCATAATCGAATGGCTTGTATTCAATCTAGTCACATGTAATAATTAAGTGTTTTGTTGCAATCGAGGCACAGGCACAAATGCAGTGCATTCTCACAATTCAATCCCATGCATTAATCAAGTCAGGTAATGACATGCCTTGTAACAATCCAGTCACATGTAAAAATCCAGTGCCTAGTCAAAATCCAATTACATGTAATAATGATATGTCTTGTTACAATCCAGTCACATGTAAAAATCCAGTGTCTTGTAACAATGATGTGTCCTATAATTAGTCTGGCTCTAGCCATAATCCAGTGTCTTTCATGAGGCCAATTGCCAAGGTCAATCACTGTCTAATAACTTTAAGAAAAGCGGGTTTTAAATTCAATGGAAAAAAGCAGTACTTTATGATTTTGGGTGTTTATTTGTCATTATTTACTCCAGTGTGGTTTATTATATAATTATGGTTCATTGCACTCCGCTCTACACATTTTACCCTGGTGATGATAAACAATTCACTTAGGTTATTACTTTTAAATAGCTAAGGGAGTTCATGTTTCCAATATAACAACGTTAACACATCTTGATAAATAATTAGTTGGTGTCTGCCAGGCATTACAGAAGCCACCACGAAGGGGCGCCTCAACCTGGATTGATCAATACTAGATGTAAATTCCAGCTTGAGCGAGTCGTCTAAGATGAGAAATGTGGGCAGTGACGTCAGGGAGACAGAGTGTAAATTGATAGTCCTGCTGCGCTGGTTTGCCATGTGAATTGTTGTCAGGTTCAACGCCCTGCCAAGTCAAGCTGATGTCTTTGCAGATTGGTACTTGTTGTTGTTAACTTGCTTAGACTGCAGCATTGCTATGATAGGATAGCTACCAGCTGGCCCATCGTCGGGATAATGTCTATTGAAGTCTTACATCCTGGCAACATCTAAGGTCATATCAGGACGGCTGAGGATAATGCGACTGAGTGGGTTATTACATCATGTACCTATCTGTAAGGACTGGCTGGCTCAGTGTCAGGATAATATGACTAAGCGTGATATTGTTCTATGTTATGGGTTTTGTGGGGTTTTCTTGGCTATTAGTTGGTAATATAGCCATATGGTGCATATTTACTATATTACCAATACAATACGACTAGTCAGGTATTCAGTATAGCAGTATGTTGCATATTTGCTATATTACCAATACAATATGACTAGTCAGGTATTCAGTATAGCAATGTGGTGCGTATTTACTATATTACCAATACAATATGGTTAGTTAGGTATTCAGTATAGCAATACAATGCATATTTACTATATTACCAATACAATACGACTAGTCAGGTATTCAGTATAGCAGTATGTTGCATATTTGCTATATTACCAATACAATATGACTAGTCAGGTATTCAGTATAGCAATGTGGTGCGTATTTACTATATTACCAATACAATATGGTTAGTTAGGTATTCAGGATAGCAATACAATGCATATTTACTATATTACCAATACAATACGACTAGTCAGGTATTCAGTATAGCAGTATGTTGCATATTTGCTATATTACCAATACAATATTACTAGTCAGGTATTCAGTATAGCAATATGGTGCATATTTACTATATTACCAATACAATATGGCTAGTCAGGTATTCAGTATAGCAATGTGGTGCATATTTACTATATTACCAATACAATACAACTAGTCAGGTATTCAGTATAGCAATATGGTGCATATTTACTATATTACAAATACAATATGGCTAGTCAGGTATTCAGTATAGCAATATGGTGCATATTTACTATATTACCAATACAATGTGGTATGCGGGTAATGCAGTACCTCGGATAGCTTAGGCGCTAAAATCCCTCGGGGAGTTTGACACGCCTGCCTTGCAAAGTTGTATACCACTGCCTTGTGGTACAAGTTCTGGTTCTTGATAGAATCAAAGGCTAAGGGGGCAAACCCTAACAGAAAACCATGTTACCGTGGCAGCAGTAAGGGCCGTGATGAATGGAACTCCCAACATCTGCAGACCAGCCACTGCAGGGACAAATAGTTTGCGCTTGTCTTGACATGTTCTTGCCGGTGTGAGACCTCTATTTGCTCCCTGAGAGAGTGCCGCTAGTAACTTGCAAAAGCCAGCAGCACTTCAACACTTTGCAAGCAGCTTTCATGAAATGTACAACCGCATAAAGCAGTGGTTAAGTAATGAAGGTGGTCTTTGTCGCGTTGTGACTGACAGCATGATGATGATGATGATGATGAGTTGAGTAAACAGGAGAAATTTCAATCGCCGAAAACTGGTTCTCCTCATTTCACAATTCCTTGCCCTATCGTGGCAAGTATTAAATGGCAGGCTATGTCGTGATGAGTGTACACTTTTGAGTCATTGGTTTGACAGGGTCAGGATATCCCATCTGGTGAGCTATTGTGTTAGTAGCATGGTATCGCAGTGGGGCAGCACTATAAACTCGCATACCTGTATGATGTGCCCTTAGATGTGTCTAGATCGATAGACACTGTTTAGTTATGTATGGGTAACTACATAAGTTCAGCCTTTAAATAGAGTGACATAACATTCAGAAGATCTGTGATTTTTCATGGAATGTTTCCGATTGATTGATTTAGTAGTTGTTGTTTGTTTGTTTGTTGTTGTTTTACGTCCTAGCAACATCTAAGGTCATATCAGGACGGGTACCGACTTGTGACAGTGCGCATCCTGGCGACTTTATAGTGCTGTCTCACTGGGAAACCAGGCAGCCGGGACCATGACCTGGTATCCCACTCAGTCACATTATCCTGACACTGAGCACACCAGTAGTTGTTGTTTCACGTCACATCTGAATGGGTACGGACTTGTGACTGTGCGAACTCATGGTGACTTTATAGTGCTGCCCCACTGGAAGACCAGGCCACCAGTACCATGCCCTGATATCCTACTCAGTCACATTATCCTGACACTGAGCCAACCAGTCCTTGCCCTATCCTAATAATGCCAAGCGCCTGGTTAGGAAGCAATAAGTATCAATTTTTAAGTCATTGGTTCGACTCAACCAGGGTTGGACCCCACGATCCCACAGTCACCAACACGGAGATGGACGCTCTAACTCATTCGGCCATCCCGTCTGATAAAGCTGAGGGTAAAACTAATGGAATCATTTTTATGACAATTATTAAAGACAATTAATAAGTTATGGTGGTCAGGGAATATGTAACAGTTCAAACGGGTGCGTTGTTGACTTGCCTATAAGATAATGATTAAAGATGAAGGTTGAAGCTCATCTGAACTAACTCCATCAAACATTTCATGTTGTCTACATGGATTACAAATAATGTCCTTTGCTTACAGTGCATTTATAGAAACATCTCTATAATTGCCATCGGACGATTTATTAATGAGGTCATATGTGACTTGTGTGAAGTCATAAAGGATTCAAATTATTGACCTAATATCATTAATTATTTGAAAATGGCTTTAATTAATGAACAATTGCTTTTTGAATTATTGGAAAGAGGCTTTAATTATTGAAAAATGGCTTTGATTATTGAAACCAAATTGGCTTGAAGTCCATTGCTTCGGTGCTGACCAAAAAAAACGATTCAGCAGAATAAACATATTTACCAACAAAAAAGAGGATCTCACATCATATATGTGGAGACTATCTAGTGATGTGCAATGGAATATTCTCCACTGGTTGGAAATCATATTGGGCTTAGATGTAATATTGTAAAGAGGCTGGCATAGAAATGTAAAGGCGGTTGGGGTATTGTGTACCAGTAAGCTAACGACTGGAGTCATGTCCGGTCATGTCTGGTCATGTGCTGGCTTGTGTCAGTACAAAATGGTGGTTACTTTATCACACTGGGGTGTTATTGCGCTGGTGTAACGATTTCAATTTCCCCCCTTTTCAAGTTCCCCCGGGGAATCTGAAAACGTTTTTAATTTCCCCGTTTTCAAATTCCCCCCTCCGGGAATTTAAAATTGTTTAAAAAACTTTAAAAAACGTTTTAAAATTCAGACCTATAATATTTTGTTCTTAGCCATCTTTTTTTCTTTTTCTTATTTGTTGAAGATTTATACTGCATATCATGGATAAGCCTGAATAGGCTTGTTTTCACCATTAGACAGTTTGTCGATAGAAAGCCCGAGCCTACACTTTTACCGACCCAAGGGATTTTTAACCTCCCACACCACATAGACATGGTATGAGAGCAACCGGCCTGTGATGACGATGTAAGTTATATATAGTGGTGGAAATCCAAATTGGCAGAGATGGGGGCATGGGGAATCAAACCAGCGACCTTCAGATTAGGAGTCCGACCTAGAAAAAAGGCAGACACTCTAACCACTCTAACCACTCCGCCACGGAGAACATGGAGTCTTTTTGTGTCATTTATGTTTTGTTTTACTAGTAATAATTTCCATTATGCTATTCTTTGTGTATTGTTATATTTGTCATGAAAATCTTTTAAAAATAACAAAAATAACAAAAATAAAGAAAATTCCCCCAAAATGGGGGAAGGGAAAGTTCCAACGAGGGAGGGAACATGAAAATGTTTTCAAATTCCCCTGGGATGAATTTGAAAACGTTTTCAAGTTCCCAGGGGGGAACTTGAATCAGGGAGCAATTTGAAATCTTTACACCAGCACCATGCCCCAATATCCCCATTCAGTCACATTATCCTGACACTGAAACATGCATTCCTTGGCCTCTTCTAATAACGCCGAGTGTCAAGCAATGCATCATCGTTTGACTCTAGCTGGACATGAACCAACGATCTCGCATATATTGCAAACAACTATCAAATTATGTAAAAGAGAACAGAATGGAATTGTTTACATAGAGGATATGGATCGTGAGAAGCCACCTTATAATACGTAGGGAGGGGTGATTGGTTCTCCCATCCTCCACTGCAGCTCTTGCAGACGGGTTTGGGGCGGGGATGGGGTGGGGTTGGGGTGGGTTCGGTTGGGGATAGATTGTCCGTCCCCCCCCACTCTTACTGATAGGCCTTGTCGTAGTGTATGACTGGTTCTCCGTGGTCTGTATTGGACACAACTTGGAGAGAAGAGAGGGAAGAGAAATGCATGTTTCTCCATTTAGTTCTGGATTCTCTGCTCTCTGCGGTATCAGAGAACCAAGTAACCTGACCCCTGACCAGCCAGACTACAGGTAGCCTCTCATGGTGCGAGATCGCCGCTAGCCAGTCGTCTCTGGCTAGTCTGCTACCACTTGTCACCACAGAAGGACAACAGAGTTCAACATAGTTCCTGTGGTGACTGCTAAGGCTCATACATAGACTAAAAGCCCATTTATAGTTTTGACGGCATTAGACGCCATCAACTTTACGCCGGTTGGCAATGTGTGATGGCGCAAAACAGTGGGGAGTGAACGTGGCCATGAAAGTCTGAATGCTTTGACGCACACGGTCGCCAACATTGACCACACTATTTGTGCTGCAGCAATGCTACGACTATGTGGAGCATTTATTTTTTGCTAATTAAATTTAAAAGCTTTCATTGGGTGTTGATTAAAAAGATCTTAATGTGCGATTGAAGAGGAAGATCTAAATTATTTAATTTAACCTAAGAGCAATTTTCTTTGAAAGGATTTAAAAGCAGAGATAATAGTGAAAGTTGGGATACTCTGAGTGTCAGTCTGAACTGCCGATGTATGGAAGCACTGACCTTGAAATTTCAACATAGTTGAACTCTGGTCAATGCTTGCGCCATGTTGCGCTGTCTAACGTCCTCAAGTGTTGATGTAAAGTGTAAATGGGAGCGTTGCCTTGCACTATGTGGCACCGTTTAACCCCGTCGAGCGCAGTCACAAGTATAAACTGGCCGTAATACATCTGGGTCCACCCCTTCTGCTCCTCAGTATGTGTAGTTGTGCGCCACTTGCATCTACCACACTTCCCATCTACCAGGCATGCACATGCAATGTTTCTCCACCAAGGGAACAGTCAATAACTAGACGACATATTACACATGTATCCACGGCTCTTGCTATTCATGGTAAGTGAAATGCCATATGCTGCCAGGCGTTTCTATGGGTTGCTAAGGAACCAATGAGCAATTTCGAAGATGGCTGATGAAATTGCGATGGTGGGGTGATGTGGTGGATTTCTTCGCAGGAGAACAACATTCAGCACTAAAGTGATGGTCATCGTTATGAGGTTTTGGTTCTAGTTCTGATGCAATCACTGTATAACCGCCCACCTGTCTATGTGGCTCCTTGTCTGAGAGGTCAGTAAAGACTATTACTCTCATCCCTGTTGAATGGTCATTTACATGGTTCATGTCTATACATTGTTTGATGCTCATGACTATATGCATATAGGACATGCACTTACCATATAATATGAAGAGTTCAGATGCAAAATCATGTAAACACCAATCCAAAAATGGAGAGAAACATTGGAATCAAACCTTCAAAACGTTTATATTTTTATATTCCTACTATTTTGTTTATTGCTCCATAACCATATGATCATATGAAAAGTGGAATTAGTGAGTTTTAATCTCATTTTCAGGTAAAAGTCTTCTACTTAAACTCAATTTTTGGATTGGTGTTTACATGGTTTTGAGCCTGATTACGAAAATGGTAATGTAATAAATTAGATGGAATATAGACCACTCTTTTGACCCGCCACTGCCACACCACTTCCGCCTGGCTCATTCGCGCTTGAACTGCACTCGCGCGAGCACTGTATTTTAGCTTTTGGGTAGGGCTATTATTTTTCCCAGCCAAGGACCTTCAAGCAAAAATAAAGGTTCCCCACCACTACTCATTTGTGTCTCTCTCTATCCTTTACCGTATCCCAATTTGATAGATTGTACAGTCACGATCATGATCACAGGACCAGTGACGTGGGTGTGATGAAAATGGAAAATATTACACATAGAGCAGGATTCGAACCAGCATCACAGCATATATTCAGAAGGATGTTGAACTGTTTTTGTATCGATTCATTAAAACTGCCTAGTCCGATACAAGCATCACATTTTCCTGAAGCAAACCCTTATCTAGGTTTGAACATACCTATCCAACTTAGGTAGTGGTGTATTGATACAGCATTTGTTTCTAGGTATAAGGACATATTATGGCAATTTAATTGAAACCTATTACTGCTCAAACAAGTCTAGGCAGTTAGTTTGAGCAAGCACATCAACAACATTTACATATGTTTACCCTAAAAATATCTCCAAAGGTAATCATCTTAAGTCAAAGTTAAGTCAAACTATTGTAGTAGTCTGTACATGAGCTCCACTACCACACGGTGGTGGCAGACACTACGCCACACACCTACGCAGTTACACTGAACTGCCCTAGGTGGTGGCATGCTAGCCACCAGGCAGAGCCCCGACTGGGCTGCCCTCTACTGCGTGTGGCTAACACATGCCCCACCCACCTATAGAGGCGATGGGGGACCCGGCGAGTTAGGGGGCGGGTCAGTGGACTGTTGACGCGGATAGGTTTTATAATAAACCAGTTGAAGTGTACTCTTACTTAATCTTGGCATTCTTCCATGAGTGCGTGGCAGTGTGGAAGACTGTGGACCATCACACTATTGTTATGTAAATTAATAATGATAGGAATTGAAAACCATCGGATTATGCAACTTTCCCCTTCAACATGTTATACAAGTAGGCCCTACTAACCTTGGTTTGGTTGACATTAACAAATGAACTTTAATTGACATGCATCAAGGTAGGTCCTGAAAATGACAGCATCTCATGAAGACGATTACACAAACATGGAAGTCACTGCAAATAATTATTAATATTTGAAAATATTTATTTACCATAGAAAATCATCACTAGAAAAATAGCTACTGATATAAAAAAAACAAATGAAGGTTCAAACTTAAGTGGCAACATCATAGTCAAATTAGTTAAGCATCGACCTCCTGTTTTGGTAGGTTGTAGCATTCAAATCCTATTCGAGTCAAACCAACGCTGTAAACAAAGTATATTTGTCGCTACCTAGTCTGGCACTCAGCATTAATAGAATAGGACAAGGAGCAGTGGAATGAGGAAGACCAATTATCTATGATTTACATTTCTGTGATTTAATCAATTAATGGACACAACATATTAACAAACAGCCTCCCCCCCCAATAAAAACTCTAGCATGTACCCTTTTATTCTGCTTTATACCAAGGGAAACTAAAAAATGGTGACACATCACAGGATGTAAGGATGACCTTGTGATGTTGTTGCCATGGATACTAAGTGCTTCGCTACCCCTTCATGCTTATGTCTCTATAGCGCTACTATATTTGAAATGATGATGTATTTTGTCATTAAAGCCCTCCCTTAACTAGCATGCTTACACCATTGCTTTTATGAGCGACATCAATTGGATTATGTTTGAGAAAGGAGCCTCAAGTTGAGGCTATTACTTAGTTTCGTCTTACACAATTGTCAGAGTGGAATTGCCCCTAAGCTAAACGGTCATGAGACATGGTGTCATAGGGGATGGATGATGAAACTAGAGCCCAAGAGTAGGAATCAAACCCAAATGTCTGCCCACTCCCGGATTAGCATGCTAACATTACACTACATAGGCTCCCTGGTGCAATCACCCTATCCATGCTTACTTGTCTATGTAGTTTCTTGCGAGAGAAGTCAGTTTAGAATACAAAGCTCATCCAGCTGGAATTGTAAGTCGCTTAAATGGTCTATTTCATGCTTACAATTAAATACATACACACAGGCAGGGCACTTATATATACATACACATGGTAGTTTCAACAACTATACATAAAACACATTGTGTGGGGTCCAGATCATGGTGACCAATACTGTGGACATGGTGGAAATCGGAAATATTGCATCTAGAGCAGGAATTAAGCACACGGTTCTTGCCATTCCAGGGCTCGCGTGCTAACCAGGACACAACCAAGGCTCCCTGATGCAATCACCTTATTCATTGCCATCTGTCCATGTGGCTCCTTGCCCGACCTTGACTCCCGCTCTACGTACACAATGCCACATTTCTACTCTGCAGTGTTCTCTGTGGTGGAGTGGTTAGAGTGTCTGACGTCTTTCTATATCGGACTCCTAATCTGAAGGTTGGTGGTTCGATAGCCAGCATTACATTCCATATTTAATTTGAATTAATTGAATGTCGCATAATCCATTCACCGTGAATTGCTTTCACATTTTTATATGATAAAAGTATATTACTGTGATCATTGTGTCCCATTGAGAAGTAATTCGGTGTAATGCGCAAGGAAAACTATGAAGATATCACATAGAAAATTATGTTGGTAACTATCTTTCTACTTTTGAATCCTTAGCATGATCTGAAATATGTGATTGTGTATGTTACAACCGAAAATAGAATAACTTGAATGTTGTCTCAGTAACAAAGTGTAAAATTTCCCGATATTTAGACATTTGAGGATGGTGTGAACTAGTCTATAGTAATTACAATTATGTATAAAAAGGTAAATGGTATGTAAAGACAGAGGCATTAAGGTATTATGTGGTGCTGGTGATCCTTTACTGAGTTAGATATACATTGTGTAGTTATAGATAGTGTGAGCGGGGCACTACTTTTAGTGTGACAGAGCCTTGGGAGCTCTGCTCACATACCCCATCCCCCCCCAATTGTTATTTACAGATCACTGCACACCCAGACACAACAGGGCACTGTAGCCATCAACAACCAAGCTTGGGTACAGGCAGGTTGGATGTTCATTGGGTGGTTGAAGAATGCCTAGTGCTGATTGGAGGAGCTGATCAGGTGTGACAGCCATCTTGGATTCATGAGACTATATAATAATAAAACAAGCAAGCTCCTCCTGGTTCCTTCTGCACACTCTATACTCTGCCTTTCTTCCACTTGCCTGTAGTGATTTCCTATTTAGCCTGCCTACACAATCACAGCTGCCGGCCGTCGACTTTACAAAAGGATGTGTAATCAAGGAGGACACACAAGTCACAAGTCATGCATGTAGGTGCAAATTTAATTTGGTGTTCTATCCTGTAATCTTTCAGTTGAAGCATACAAGAGAAAGGTAGAGCCCAGGTTGGGGCCACAACTGAATCCACATAGGGTACATATATGCAGCACATATGGCTGGAAGCCTTTTCGTCTGATGAATAATTCTTGATTGAAATAAGACTGAAGTGAAAAGATCCGAACATGACCTTAGATGGTGCTAGGGAATTCCCCAAGAAACCAGGCCAAAATTGCCGATTACAGAAACTATTCTTATATGTGTGAACCTGTCCTGATAAGACCTCACATTTTGCTTGAAAGGAAGGCTCCATTAAACTAACCACGTCTCTCTTTTACTCTCCTTGCAAAAGAAAACAAGCAATTTAAGTGAAAGCATGCCAACAAAACACAACTTGATATGACGCTAGATGTTGCTAGGATGGAATTCCCCAATAAGCCATGCCAAAGTTACAATACAGAACCTGTTCTTATATGTGTGAGCCTTTCTTGATATGACCTGATATGTTGCTATAAAGTAGAAAGGAAGGCAGCAATATATTAAACACATTTCATTTACACCACCTGGATTGGAGCACGAAGTCGTTGTCTTACGGCGGGTTTGTTGCCAGGTGAAGTGAGTCTAGTGAAGGTAAATGCTCATATAATACTACACATGCATGGGCCGTATGCATGACCTGGTGTTAGCAATCCAAAACTGGTTTTGGCGGGGATTTCTAGGTTAGCGGCGAAAACTCAGTGTGCAAGGAGCATGTTAGCGCAAACACACCGAGTGTAAGCTAACACCGCATCATGCATACGTGCCCAGTAATACTAAGGCAAGGGTCGCAGCAGCCCTGATCTTCCAAGCGATGCACTTAATATGGGATGTCCTATTTATCGGATAACCTTTCCACACTAGACCCTACACACCAGGTCTTTATGGCTAATGCTGCCTGTACAGTATCAGCGCAGTGAGTGTTGATCCGCCCACATCCCGCCAGGTGGCAGGGCACCTCGCCACATGTTTAATGCTGGTTCCCGCCCTGAAGTGTGTGCTGATCCATCAGGGCTTCTGTATGTAACCAGACACCAGCATCGGTCAAGTGGGTGAACTTGTGATATTACGGATTGAAAGTGGACGCGTTGTGTAAAATAGTGTTGTAGCCGGTGCTGAACATGGGAAATAGTGCACCTAGAGGAGGATTCAAACCCACAATTCTTTCCATTCCAGGCTAGTGTGCTAGCCATTACTCCAACTAGAATTCCTGATGAAATCGCCCTATCGTTGACCACTTGTCTATGTTACCTCTTGCCTGAGAGGTCAGTTTAGACCACTACACTTGTCCCGCTGGAATTTTAAGTCCTTTAAATGGTTTATGTCCATAATGGTTTATGTTAACTTACAAAGTTACATACACATGGTTTGTACAACAACTGTGCATTGCATAGCTTTAGAGGATTCTAAGCACATCGACTAGTGTTGCCGGTGTAAAGATTTCAAATTCCCACCTGATTGAAGTTCCCCCATTGGAACTTGAAAACCTTTTCAAATTCATCCCACAGGAATTTGAAAACTTTTTAATTTTCCCTCCCTCATTTTAACTTTCCCTCCCGCCATTTTTGGGGAATTCTCTTTATTTTTGTTATTTTTTGTTATTTATCATGACAAATATAATAATACAAAGTGAATAGCATAATAGAATTTATTACTAGTACAACAAAACATATTTCACCCCAAATGACACAAAAAGTGTCCAAGATGGCTAAGAACAAAATATTATAGGTCTGAATTTTAAAACGTATTTTAAAAGTTTTTTAAACAATTTTAAATTCCCGGATGTGGGAATTTGAAAATAGGGGGAGGAATCTGAAAACTGTTTTTAATTTCCCTCCCGGGAATCTGAAACAATTTTCAATTTCACGGGAGGGAAATTAAAAACGTTTTCAGATTCCCGGGGGGGAACTTGGAAAGGCGGGAAATTGAAATTGTTACACCGGGGTGATGAAAATGGAAATATTGTGCCGAAAACAGGATTTCACTCCAGACCTCTTGCTCATGTGCCAAAATTGTACCATGCATGCTCACTAATTTTCTCATGCATACAGAGAGACAAACGGAGAACATGGATTTAACAAATTTATTGGAGAACATCTTGTAGAATAACGTATATCAGTAATGTCTGGAGAACAGAATCGTAGTAGTCCAGTGTAGGAAAGTAGTGCGCTCTGACGCATTCGTAAATTATCCATGGTGATGCTCAACATGCGTGATGTCATCACCCTATCCATGACTACCTGTGTATTTGGTTCAAAGCCTGAAAGGTCAGTGCAGGCTATTGCACAAGGGTCTTATCCATTCCTGTTTGTGCAGGGAAGTGAGCTTCTGGGACACCTTTTGAAACAATACATTTACAATTTTGCGAAGGACAGGTGTCAATAAACATTATGTCGTTAAAAGCTTTGTAGAATGGCTATGTCATATTTAACCTGTTGCTCCACTCAAATTATAGTCATGTAATCTCAGTCACTGATCGCCATATTACAATATACCATATTCGGACAGGTACGGGTGAATGACACTGTACATTCTTATCAGCTTAATAGTGTTGCCTTACTGATTATATGCCATGATATCACACAGAGTCACATTAGTGATATTCTCATATTATCAAAGTCTGCACAGTCTACCTGATTCCTGGTCTGCATAACTTTCTGTTTGCCAATAACAAAGATAATGTACACACTGAACAGTCATTATACCTGGGGCCGTATGCAGGAGTCAGTGTTAGCGGGTTTTGGTGTTAGAGCCTGTTACCGTTTAGCTATCACCGAATTCGGGAACTCTGTCAAGTCGTATGCAGGAGCGCGTAACACATACATTATAGCTAAACGTGAATTTATTAATAGATTTGGGAAATCCCTTTGCGTTTGTAGGCATATATTAGGCTCAAATGTATTAAATGCGACCATATTTAACAGAATTACATATGCAATAAGTGAAATTTAATCAAATTAACCCTAAATTCGAACCCTCCTTAAGGCTACCGCCGCATTGGCGGTGATATTACTAGTTAATATTTTCGAATCGACGAACGTAAAGTAAACAAATCGCCGCCCCCGCCAGTATGGATAGGGAGGTCGATGCGGCGGCAGTGGCGATTTGTTTACTTTACGTTCGTCGATTCGAAAATATAACTATTAATATCGCCGTCAATGCGGCGGTTTAGCCTTAAGGAGGGTTCGAATTTAGGGTTAATTTGAATAAATTTCACTTATTGCGTATCTAATTCTGTTTAAATATGACAGCATTGAATAGATTTGGGCCTAATAAACTCGCTAAACCTAATATTTTTTAGGGGTAAGGTAACACCGGTTAAGCCTTTGGTGTTAGGCCTAACACTGACTCGTGCATACCATTTTTTCGCCGCTAACCCGGAATTCCCGCCAAACACCGTTTTGCGTCCCTAACACTGACTCCTGCATACGGCCCCTGGAGTTTGCTGCACAGTGAGCTGCTTTCCACATCATTAGTTCTTGCCGCTATCATCAGACGGTGATATGGGAGTGGAAATCCTCTACAATACATTTTGCACTTAGCGTGTTGCACTATTAGCTGCTAATCACCTCATTAGTTATTGCCATTGGCAACAGAGGGTGAGGTCGTGGTGAAAAACTGAGAGTTCAACCGTTTCTGAAGAATATGCTGCACAGTGAATTTCTACTCTCATCATTAGTTCTTGCTACTGCCGCTAGAGGGCAATTTGGTGATGAAACTGTATATATTGCCCTTACTAGAATGAACCATATTTAACGCGATATACATTCCAGTATTATCATGATATATTTACAACCTAGTTAGGACATGTTGAAAGATTCCTACATTCCATTTCAGAGACAAAAACAATCTTAAACAGGAGAGCATTACCGTCCCTATTTCCTGGGAGACACCACCTTCTCTGTTCCAGAAAGACCACAACCTTCAGAACCCGGGTAAGCCCAGCTTCCGCATCTCCCCTCGTTCTCACACCTTCCTTGTAAACTCACGCGTTTGAACACTGGTCGAATTAAACCAATGACTTAAATATTGACACTTGTCGCTTCCTAGCCAGGCACTGGGCATTATTAAGATATTGGCAAAATTGGTTGACTCAGTATCGGGATAATGTGGCTGAGTGGGATATCAGGTCATGGTGCTGATGGCCTGGGCTTTCAGTGGGGTGGCACTATAAAGTCACTATGAGTGTGCACTGTCACAAGTCGGTACCCATCCTGATAGTACCTTGGATGATGCCAGGACGTAAAGCTCCAACAACCAACCAACTGTCATTGTAGCCTGATTTTAACAATTTGTTTGGGGTAAATATAGTTTATTCATTGAATAACATCTTTTGTCAGTGCCGTGGCACTGGTCTTCCAGCCATGTGACAATACAGTTATTTACAATATATGTATATGTAGTCTGATATTGTCATCAGCAGCCACCTCAAATCAGCTGAAATAACAATATCAAACATTCAAAGACTTACATATGGTATAGTTTGATAATTCATATATAAAAATAGTAGTTATATGTTGTATTCATACACACTTAGATACATACATGTGTATTGATTATACCTTTACATTACGGAGTGGTTAGGTGCATAGTTTCCCTTCATAGGTTTGTATGCCTACCATGTTGTGAATTGCAAAATTATCATGTTGTTAGAGTTAACATTTTGAGATGGAGTGTTAGAAGAATGGTTTGTTTATTCTGTTAGATAGAGTGTTGTTAGCTTGTAGGGTTATGCTTAAAAGGTTAATACCTTGGGTGTTTTTTTTTTTACTACATGAAGTAGTTTGAGTAAGTAGGTTGTTAGTAATGATGGGATAAACAATGCTTGGAGGATTGTATGTTTCAGTCATGTAGTAGTCTAGTACAGACTTTATTAGTGTCTATGTTTATACAAAGACCCTATAATACTGTTGAGCCATGATTAGGTCACGGGTAGTCACACTTAGATATTCAGGTCATGTGTCTTTGTCATAAAGCATTTCAACTAACAAACCACATATACAGCTGAACATGAATAGGGTCGGGTGGTTGTTGTAGTTTCACGTCCCGGCAATATCTAAGGTCATATCAGGACGCAGCATGGATAGGGTGATCGCAAAAGGGAGCCTAAGTAGTGTAAAGGTTAGCACGCTAGCCCTGGAATGGCAATACATGTGGGTTTGAAACCTGCTCTAGGTGCAATATTTTGACCATAGCATCCGGTTGTTAGCTTTCCTGTAGCTAAATAGCATTTGTGTCGGTTAATATCTGATGACACATCCTATTAAATGTGAGGCGCGTGGGTGGGAGAATATCAATGCGCAGGTATGCGTTGCTGGATTGGAGTGACGGATGCGACTGGGACCAATATCCGGTGTAGTTACACGATGCTGCCGCTTATGGCCAGGCCCGGCTGGGAATGATGGGGTTAACTGGGTCAGGCCGGGAGGGCGCACCCTGCCGGCAGTCAGGACGGAAAATATGGAATGATATAGAGTACAGGTCGACGGAGTGGGCAGGCAACTGACATAGGCCTGTAGCAGTTCCAGGACTGACACATAGCTTACAGTCACGTGTGTGTTAGTGTTTAGTATTGGCATGGTAGATGTGATGTACATACAGTACAACCCAGTTAAACCAAGCTCGGTTAATCCACACGATCGGTTAATCCAAACTTTTTTCGGCAGCCTGGAAAAATACTACCATTTATCATATAAAAAAGTTGGTTAAACCAAAGCTGGTTAATCCAAAGTATTGGTTAATCCAATCAAAAATGTCGGCCCCAGGCCACTTCCAGTACAGTTAAACCAAACGTGTGGTTATAAGGTCACCTGAGACTTCTTTTATATGATAAATGGTAGTATTTTGCCAGGTCCCCAAACAAAGTTTGGATTAACCGATTGTTTGATTTAACCGAGGTTGATTTAATGGGGTTAAACTGTATATACATACAGAAACAATAATCATAGTGTCCACATACATTGTACATTCATAATGCACCCCCGTTTTTGCCAAAGCCAAGTCAAAGTCAAAGCTCTGTTAAACCAATGATCAGTTAATCCAAACAAATTGCTAGGGTCCCTTCAAGTTTGGTTTAACGGGGTTATGCTGTATATATATATATATATAATATCAAATGGTGGTTAAGTTTTAAGGTCATTCTGATCACTCTGTTTAATCAATGCTGCCAATGCACATCATCACATTCCACTGATCCTTCGCCATGTATGGGTTGTTAATACCATGTATTTGTTGTGCCTACCATATGCATTTTCTGTTAATGTTGATGGTTTTTACTAACTTTGGTCACTTCGACCAGAGTGTCATCCATTTTGAGTCACATGACTGTGAGTGTTGTTAATTCCGCCATTAGATAGTGCCACCGATATGGTTTACTAAATAATGGTACATGTGGATTCCACCAGATGGGGGCACTATTTTGAAACAGCACAGTGCATGTGTATCGAATATAGCAGGTAATGTATATATATATGCTGTTTCTGAACATGTTCAGACACCAGGAATATATTTCTAATGACAATTACACAATATATTGGTCCAGGGATTAATGCAGAGCCTAGCTGTGATCCGTGAAAATAATGCTACAGATAGATTCCACCGGATGTCAGCACTATATTGAAACGGCACCACGCATAAGTCTGGAATATAGCAGAGAATGTAGATATATACAGTCTCTGAATATAGTCAGAGACCGTGAATATATATATATATATATATATATATATATAATGACAGTTCAACATAATATTGGTCCAGGGATTGATGCGGAGCCTAGATTTAACCTGTGCGCCGCTAGTATATATATATATATATATATATATATATATATATATATAGGAAGAGCACGATAAGACGCAATTGGTGGGTACATCGTTTTATTACAATCATTGATAATAGGATAATGCACCTGGCTGGGACTCAAATGCCCTACCTTAGAATCAATAGGGAAAGAAGAGGAATGAAACAATTGTCAAATGAGAGAAACTAAGGCTACACCAGTGTCCACTGCCAGGTTGGATCGAACTAACGCGGCCAAGAGACACCTGCTGGATATATGGTGAGCAGGGCGCCACCTGCCAATTCGGCCGCAAACTATCCTGCGAGTTCCACCTGAAACGGCAGGCGGCAGCATGGTGCGTATTCGGTTACATCCTCATATACAAGTATATACGTGGGTATATATATTACCCGAATGCCACCGGGAAGCACTGGTGTGGAACGGCTAGCGGGCAGACCCCTGGGGCCATATGTATGAACAACTTTTTATCGGCTAACGCCGGTGTTGGTAAATGGGTCACGGGGTATTACGTTGCCAAAGCATGGTGGCGTTAGCTAACCTAGCAGTTATTTATAGATTTGGGAAATCCCTCTGAGCCTGTTGCTGGTGAGCGCCGCTATTTGACAATATCGCCGCCGATGCAGCGGCTTCGGCGTCGGCGTCGGCGATTTCTTTTGTTTAGATTCGACAGTATGTAGCTGTAGCGGCGGCGTTAATATCGCTTTGATTTTAGGGTTAATTTGATAAAATTTCACTTTTTGCGTCTGTAATTCTGTGAAATATGAAAGAATTGAATAGATTTGGCGGCGGCGGTGGCAATTTGTTTTGTTTAGATTTGACAGTATGAATATCATGGCCGCTGTAGCAGCAGTGTTAATATCACTTCGATTTTAGGGATAATTTGATCAAATTTCACTTTTTGAGTATGTAATTCTATTAAATATGATAGCATTGAATAGATTTGGGCCTAATCGGTACCTAACACTGCCCTTAAACCTGGTACGGAGTGGTGTTAGCATACCCGTCTTTAAACCCACGGTGTTTCTGTAACACTGCTCCATACATAGCGACTTTTCGCCGCTAAACTAGAAATCGTGTCCAAACCCAGTTTTAGCTCGCTAACACCGCCCCATGCATACGGGCCCTGGTTCGGTTCACTGAACCCAAAATAACCCCACTTGCCTTCCAGAACTCACAACGCGCAGACCGTTGATTTGTTTCCGAGCTTCAAATGTGTGTGGTTGTGTCCCGGAGAGTGTACACATGTAGAGTTGCTCACCTAGCTGCAGGGCCACAGGCGATTAGTGGTCAGGCAGACATCTCCGGAGTCACTTATGGCCAGACATAATGCACATATTCAGCATAGAAAGGAAAGCTAAGTCAATTTAATAGAATAGGTTACTGCTGAAGTCTATGGACTCACAGTTTTTGCACGCTTGCCAAAATTAATTTGACAATTTATTGACATAATAAGTTGGCAGCAATTGTGAAGAGCAGGACAGGTCAATGTGGTTAGGTGATTTGCAATTCATGTATCGAAGTAATGTAATAATAGGTGGGTGTTTAAACCAATGTGAAATCATGCAAGGAGAAATAGGTCAACATGGTAATGCTAAGGTCAAGTGCAGTCAATGCAATGGAGTGAATGTTGCATCAAGGTCAAATGGGTATAATATAATATGTCAAATGATAGAAGTGTCAATCGGAGTGAATTAGGTTGGGGAGAGTTGTCATGGGGTCTCTGGTAATGAGATCAAAGTTCAAGTAATGGGGTCATGAGGTCAAGAGTTCAATTCCCATGACCCTGGCACTCAAGCCTTGCATGATGGTTTTTGAGTGTAGAGATGGGTGGGTGGTCAAAATAGGTGTGGAGGTGTTGGTGGTCCGGCGTTTGGTGGAGAAGTGCTGGTAGCTGGGTGAGCCTACCAGAAGTGTTATTGGGTTCACGGTGTACTCACCAGTCAGTGCGTCATGATGGTGGCACCACCAAATGTATGGACGGGGAGTTGCAATCTCACTGACCGCAAGTGGTTGAAAGTCTCATAAGAACATGGCAGTTGGTGGTGGTGTTGTAATTCAGTGATTGGTGGGGATGGGGATCGGTTCCCTGTCACGTGCAAATTACCCATGTTGCCGAACAACATGACTAATGTTGAATGTTTGCACTTCAAATATCTCCGAAGTTAACCGTTAAACATACAATTCACTTGAAACTAAAGTGAAGTAGTCTATAACACTAAATTTTCCACTTCCCATCCGAGCCCCACCCATCGCATCCCCGCTCGCACGTATTGTCCTATTTGTCCAGTTTGGATTTTTCTTGGGTGCCAGTACTTCGGCATAATCAGAGGACTCAACATTGCTAATGTAATAACGCATAATCTGATCGGTCATGGGCATTGGGTTAAAGGAAGCAATGCTTTCAGAGCAGATCCAATATTCTCACAAACTGTAATGATCAGTGAGTGCTTTGTCCGAGAGAATCAATATCACTCAATCAACATTGAGCCAGTTTTGGATAGTGACCTAAGAGATGGTCCATTAAATTGTTCTCAACAATCCGAACAATGTTCATCAGGGGGGGCTAGAAACTGAAGGTAATTGCTTTCAAGCTATAACACAGGTCACATTTACTCAATGTTTTTATGTTATGATTAGGAGACGGGTGAAGCGGTAAAATCCTAACATTGTTAAGATTGCGGAAATCATTGCCATTTACGGACCGTCTCTAAGGTGTTTAATTGCGCTTGCTGGTTTGACTTCTCGGACATGGCTCTGCGGGTCTTTAGGGTGCAGTGATTTGATTCGCTAGACCACATTACTATTATACATGGACACACACATAGCTGAGAGCCTCTGGGGCCAGGTTCAGTGAGCCGGTAATATGATGAGAGATAGACCTGCATATCTAGTCACTTTATCTGCATCTAGTATGGCCGTTAAGGGACTATTGATGATTCATCTATGGCAGAGCGCTGACACAAGCTATTTATTAAAACATATGGTTTTTCGACTTTGTGCCCACCGCATGCGCATGCACATACCTTAAATGGGTTGTAACATGGCTAAGACAACTGTACTTATTCACAATTATTGTGAGAAAATATGTCTAGGCATAATGTATATAATTCCATACAATATATTATTACCCATCCTGATAATGTGATATGACCTTAGCTGCTGCTATGATATATAGTCCCAACAAACAATAATTATTCTGTTGGACTTATTTAGAGGTCAACCATGGTTTAAGGTACCTGTGTTCAAGCTGTGGTTATTGGTTATTCACGATTATTATGAGCAAATATGTCTAGGCATGATGTGTATAGTTCGAAACAATATAGTATTACCCATCCTGATATGACCTTACCTGTTGCTAGGATATAAAACCCCAACAAACAATACCTTATTCCCTAGGAGTTAGTTGGAGGTCAAGCATGGTCTGAGGGTATCTGTGCTTAAGCTCTGGTTATTGATGTCATTCATCCCTAATGACTTCTCAGTTACACAGGCTAAGGAATACTAACATACTTGGAAATGATTGCAAACCCTGATATCACTGACAGTACAGTTGAACAATGATGAGAGCCTCATAGGCTATGTTGGTCCACTTTTCTCTTCCCTGTAGGATGCTACATAACTAGTAGTAATGGCCACAGGGTATTAAGATGGTATTGATACAGGGATGACCAATCCCACCGTAATGGGTTCGAGTTAAAATAACCCATTGTAACTGTGATCTTTCATGTGAATAATCAAATATACAAGTAGGGAATACATAGTAAAATCATGTGACCATATCTTTAATACAAACATTATTTTGTCATGGATTCTGAAGAACAGATTATAAACGGGTGTAGTTGATATATGTAACAGAATGAAACAAAGATAGGTAATTTGTAAAGAGGCAGTAATATGACCTTTTTTTTTCTTGAAGATTTATACTGCCTATCATGGATAAGTCTGAATAGACTTATTTTCACCATTAGACAGTTTTTTGATAAAAAGCCTGAGTCTACACTTTTAATGATGCAAGGGATTTTTAACCTCCCACACCACATAGACATGGTTTGAGAGCAACTGGCCTTTGATGTCGCTGTAAGTTATACACAGCGGTGTAAATCCAAATTGGCAGAGGTGGGGGCACAAGGAATCGAACCACTGACCTTCAGATTAAGAGTCTGACCTAGAAAAAAGTCAGACACTCTAACCACTCTGCCACAGAGAACACCACAAGTGTGCTAACTGGATACAATAATACACTGGGTGTCTGAGACACAATGTGTGTTGCTGCTCACTTCCAGTCTCTTATCCGTAATGTTTGTAGCAGTGAATATGAATTGGTGCTCAGGCAGCATAACATCACCATAATTCAATCAACTCTGCATTAGTTGCATATTTTGAAACGACCTACTCTCTCGAGAAATTACTTTGCGGTCAATCAAGGTTAAGGTCCAATGTGGTCAAGTTATGCCTGTTAAGGGATAAAGTAGTCTCTGGGGAAAAAAAGTGGAAATGCGGATATTTTTCCATAGGCTTAGTATTGTCAGGGAATCGCGGACAATTTCCGGAAGTCAGGTTTCATATATATTTGTAAAGTCGTCGTTTGGCAGCTGTAGTTGTGTAGGCAGGCTAATAGGACATCAATACTGGCAAGTAAAGAAAGGAAGAGGGTACAGAGTGAAAGTAAAGTGAGAGCTTGTACCCTCAGGTTTATTCTTATATAGTGGTCCATGGACCTGATATGGCATACCACCTGACCATGCTCTCCAATGAACAACAAGCATTTCTAGGTCCATGAATGAACAGTAAGCATTCTTGTGTCACCATGGCAACTGTGATCTACCCACCACCACCATGCCTTGTGGCTGCTTGGCCTTCACCTGCCCTGTTGTCTGTGTGTGGTGATCTGTGACTAACAGTTGGGCAGGGAGGGGGTAGTGAGTATAGCTCTTGAGCTCCTTCCACACTAACAGTAGCACCCCTCTCACACTATCTATCTAATACACAATGACTATTGACTATAAGTAAAGGATCACCAGCAACTACATAATTACATCTATGCACCTGGCCCTATACATCATTTACCTTTATAGACCATTTGTACTCCCCTATAGACCAGTTCACATTCCCCACCAATGTGTTTTATCAGAATATTTTACATATTGGTATACGCTGATAGTGCTGCGGCTTTTGAAGCACATATTAGTATTATACGCTGATAGTGCTGGGCCGTTTGAAGCATGTATTAGTAGTATACGCTGATAGTGCTGCGCTGTCTGCACAACATATTCGTATACGTTGATGGCGGAGATCTTTCATCCCTGCTGTTACAGTCATTCAGCCCTCATGTCAAACACACAAGATCTAGACCTTGTACTATCAGGACTATTTATAGGCTTCATAAATGAATTTGAACTAACACTTATTTGAAGTGTTTTTACGTGTTCACTTTCTGGGTTTTTAGCGGGGTGTATTATGTAGTAGTCAGCATTGAACTCTAAAGGCCCTGTCACACTACGACGTTTCTCACCAACGCGCTTCGACGCGTGCCGACGGGTCTGGTTTTTGTTCAAAACGTCGGTACACGTCCGGTACGTTGCCGGCGCGTTGCCGGCGCGTTACCGGCGCGTTACCGGCGCGTCGGTACATAGCAACGTGTGAATGGAAACGTCGGCGCACGTCGGCGCGCGTCGCGGCGCGTCGAGGTTTTGTGCATGCACAAAACTTTGGACGCGCGGCGACGCGCGCCAACGGGTTGGAGGGCGCGTTACGGACGCGTTAGCAACACGTCGACACGCGTTAGCGGCGCGCCGGCAGAACGCTGGTAGACCGTTGATCAACGCCAGTTAACGTTGGCTTTTTTTCCCCCAAAATGTGACCGTTTCCGTCGGCGCGTCCGTAACGTCCCATCGACGGGTAGTGGGCGCGCTATTGGCGTTGCTCCAGCGTATCTCGGCGCGTTGGACGTGTTGCGGGCGTGCCTGGACGCGTTGGCCGCGCAGTGTCGACGCGCTGCGGGCGCGTCCTAACGTGTTGCTGGCGGGTATGTACGCGTTGACACGGTACTAACGCGCCGTCAACGCGCCGTCAACGCGCCGACAGCGCGCCGACAGCGCGCCGACAAACGCGCCGACAACGCGCCGATGGCACGCTGGGAACCCGCTGGTGGGACGTTGACATGTTGTTCTGCGCGCGTCGAAACGCGTTGGCCGCGCGCGCTTGTAGCACGCTACTAACACGCTGCGCCGCGTCAAACTTTCTCCCAAAGCGCCGAAAAGTTCGACGTTTCTCGACGGGTTGCAAATATTTTGCGCGTTGCCGGCGCGCCGGCGGAAGCGTCGTAGTGTGACAGGGCCTTAAGGGAAGGAGACACATACATAGATATATTTTGATAGCGAGATTGCACCAGCAGGTCTGGAATGACAATAAGTGTGGGATTGAATCCTGCACTAAGTACACTATTTCCCATTTCCTTCACCCGTATGATACTGGTTGGTGTGATCGGGATCCTGTACAGGCCCCATGTCTGGGTTTGCAGGTATTGCAATACCTCAGGGAGTTTGACGCCCCTTCCCTGCAGAGTTGTAAACAACTGCCTTGTGGTACAGGTTCTTGATAGAAGCGTAGG
Organism: Branchipolynoe longqiensis; assembly: GCA_030323885.1. Taxonomy (NCBI): domain Eukaryota; kingdom Metazoa; phylum Annelida; class Polychaeta; order Phyllodocida; family Polynoidae; genus Branchipolynoe; species Branchipolynoe longqiensis. The sequence goes on along the minus strand of JASIRB010003689.1, from coordinate 50,467 downwards.
CTAAGGGAGCAAACCCTAAACAGAAAACCATGTCACTGTGGCAGCATCAAGAGCGGTTGATGTATGGAACGCCAAACATCTCCAGACCAGCCACTGCAGGGACAAATAGTTTTGCGCCTCTCTGGACATGTTCTTGCCGGTGTGAGACCTCTATTTGCTCCCGGAGAGAGTGCTGCTGGTAACTTGCAAAAGCCAACAGCACTTTTTCAGGCAGCTTTCATGAAATGTAGGTGGAAAAGCTGCATGCCTTCATTTGCGACATCTGCAATCGATCATGAGGCTAACCTGAAAGGACAAAGTGACAAATAAAGAAATACTCGAATGAACAGGGATCCCCTCTATGGAAGATCTTCTGATCAAAACAAATCTCTGGTGGACTGGACACCTGATCAGGATGTCATCAGACAGGCTACCAAAGCAGATCCTCTACTCTCAACTGTCTTCTGGTTACAGAAAGAGAGGGCACCCTCATCTCCAGTTCAAGGATACCATCAAGAGAAACCTGAAGCTGAGAGACATTAAGACCGACTCATGGACATCACTCTCACAGCAGGGAGCTAAATGGAGAGTGACAGTCAAATAATGAAAGCAGTCTTTGTCGCATCTCGACTAACATGATGATGATGATAATGACAGGCTCCATGTTGTATGGTTGGTGAACTTCCACCATGTATGTATCTATTTAAGTATGTATGTAATTATAAACATTCACTAACTTATACAGATGTAAACAATTTATAAGACATATGATTCCAGGAATAGGAGTGTAGTACTAGTAGTCTGCACTTACCTCTCTGGCAAGGATCATCATAGGCAGGTAGGCGCTGGATACGCTGATTGCATCAGGGAGCCTATGTAGTGTAATCGTTAGCACAGTAGCCCACCATTGCAAGACATGATGGTTCAAATCATGCTCTAGACATCGTATATCACATTTTCATCACCTCCGCGACATTATGTCTATTCATCTGAATATAATATTTCTTCAGCAGTGAGATAGCCTACTGGTGTCCCGCTTGTGAGTTGACGGCATTAAATGGAGCAATATACAATGTTTACCACCAACCCACCCTCTAATGGCAGTGACAAGAAGTGATGTTGTAGGCTACCCTCTACCGGCAGTTGGAAGAACTAAGGTTGCAGGTAGCATCTCTCTGTGCAGTATACTCAGCAGAACAACAAGTTGGACAGGAGATTCCCACCACCAACCCGCCCTCTACCGGGTGGTGGAAGAACACGTCTTCCAAATATGAAATAACTGTGCAGTATTTTCTGAAGAAAGATGTATTGTAGATGATTTCCATGACCGACCCATCCTCTACTGGCAGTGCCAAGAACTAATGTTGTACATAGCAACTGTCTGCATGGCATGATATGTTAAAAGGGACTCATATAGGATTTCCAGCACCACATTTTTCTCTGCGTACCCAAGAGCTGACTGTGCATGTGACATGAAAAGGTCTATCGGATGAAATCATACTATGATGTTATTTTATGCTACCATGCACTTTTATTATATGATTTTAATATGCGATGAAATTAGTGTAATTACATCAACTGATATCATTACATGACGTCATTTGACGATATTCTTATGTGATGATGCTACTGTTATCTAATTATCCAAATCTATAAATGTAATGACTGCAACGTAATATTAAGTATGATCCTCATTTGATATTTTATTATGCGAGGCAAATATACAACAATCCGAATGTGTTGTTACTATATCATATTGATAGTGTAAGCAAGAGGAGGCGACGAACATACTAATGAGTTGGCGATATCAATTTATTCACAATTGCAGATTCGTGATAATCAACTTAGCATCCTCGAATGCATAACAAGGATAAACAATGTAATTGGAATAATCAACAGCCTGATGAACAATCGGGATAATAGTAGGATATCAAAGATGAAAAATTATCATCGTAAAGTCTCACAATTAGCATCATCAACGTTAATAGGGTGAGATTGATATCTGGCTGGGCCAACCGCCCTACCATGAGAAAAAAAACAACAACCAACAACCAAGCCTGAGCAGTCGCTTCAAGCGCAGCTGGAACCCGAATGAACCGCTTGACGCATTGGGGAAGCGACCAGGGTGCCAGCAGCGCTGCAAGCCTACCTGGTGTCGAACGCGGGAACCCATAGTGTCAACGGGGTAGAAAGTGTAGCCAGATCCCTCCTTGCTTTGCAGGTGCATACAGGCGTGTATACAGGCTATATAACATTGATACCATTATATAGTGTCGTTATATGATGCCATTATCCAGCAGGCCCTCCCATTAGCTGGTACCATTCCAGAAAAGCAATTTTGGGGTTTGATTTAGTGACCTCATTCTGTGATGCCATGATGCAATGGTATTGCATAATGTCATTAAGTGATGCCATTATACATTGTCATCTCCTGAGGTGATTATCTGATGGCATTATGTGATGTTTTGATCGGATTCCAGTGTGGTTTGCCGTCCAGACCTCCATTGACTGTTGAGTACTAAAGGGCCTTTTTCAGTCGACATATGAGAAGAACCTATGGTAACCCGCATACATGTAATGTTTAGATGTGCTGGCACATTTTACGCTGTTCACTTGAGACATCTCTTCCCCTTTCGTTCCTCAAGCAAATTATGTAACTAAAGCCCCAGTCACACCCCACCGGATTGGGGGAAACAGACAGAAACCAAACAAAGTCCATTTTGTGTCCGTACAAGTTTTGAACATGCACAAAACTAAGCACGGATGCCGCTGGACTGACGTCTACGGTTCTTGTCCAGTTTGAGTTTGTTTCGTCCATTGGCTATCCATTCATGCCCATTTCATGTCCGTTTCATGTCCGTTTCATGTCCGTTTCATGTCCGTTTCATGTTTGTTTCATGTCCGTGTCATGTCAATTCGTCCGGCAGCCTTCTCAACATTTTAACAGATTTTAATACATTTTGATACTTATCACCACTGGACTAGACAATTATCTCCGTAGCTCAATCTGGTGAGGTGTCACTGGGCCTTTAACAAGCGCTGCCTTGCACCTTTTCGATGCAACATGACCTGTTGCCCATCACACTAGTTGTTGCTATCCAGAGGGCCGGTTAGTGGTGGGAATCCTCTATTAGACAGTTTCCACCCAGCATGCTGCACAGTGAGCTTCCCACCACATAATTAGGTTTTGCTATCACCATCAGAATGATTGGTTTTCGTGGGAACCATCTATATGGTAAGTGTTGGCAGGAACACCTCTAATATATAATATACCTTTTCTATGGACCATATTGAATTGGGAGCTCCTACTCTATTAGTTATTATTTTCATCATGGCAACAGTGTCAACTATTCCGGAGTTAATAAATAACTAAGTATAATTGACAAGTGATAACAAAGGATACTCTCAGACAGAATTGCTGAAGACTTCTGTGTGATAAATATAGACTGTGAAAGCAACGGTGGTTGCGATATCTCTACTTACCTTTGAACTCATCCATCTGTAAAGACTCTCCTCCATGACAGATGACGGCTGGTGACTAAGGAGGCCAGGTCAAATGAACAGCTTGGCAGGTTATACACAGGAGTGTCCTGCTTATGGATATCTCTCTAAGAAACACCTCCTGCCAACATTTACATGTGCAATGTGTTACTTGGTCAGTTCCATGTGGAATAAAATTAAAATTATGTGAGTAAAGTCTTTGTGCCTGCCTGTGTATTCACTTCAGGTATTCAAGCCAACCAAATGCTTCTGAAACAGATAGTATCAAAGGGAAATGGGATATATCCATTATGAGTAGATTTTGTGCAGCAGTTTGGTTAGTGGTAGTAGTAGTACCGTTTGGGTTTAGTCCTGATAGTTATGCCTTAAAGATACAAACACGGTGAGTCATGGGTCGAACTCCTCAACATGGCCATCTCAATGAAGCTTGCTACAAAATTAACTGCTGCTCAGAATAGTAGTTCTTGCTACTGCCAGTAGGGGGCGAGTTGTCTTTGGAAATCATATATGGCTTGCATATATACAAGAAGTGATGTTGTAGTGACAAGAAGTGATGTTGTAGGCTACCCTCTACCGGCAGTTGGAAGAACTAAGGTTGCAGGTAGCATCTCTCTGTGCAGTATACTCAGCAGAACAACAAGTTGGACAGGAGATTCCCACCACCAACCCGCCCTCTACCGGGTGGTGGAAGAACACGTCTTCCAAATATGAAATAACTGTGCAGTATTTTCTGAAGAAAGATGTATTGTAGATGATTTCCATGACCGACCCATCCTCTACTGGCAGTGCCAAGAACTAATGTTGTACATAGCAACTGTCTGCATGGCATGATATGTTAAAAGGGACTCATATAGGATTTCCAGCACCACATTTTTCTCTGCGTACCCAAGAGCTGACTGTGCATGTGACATGAAAAGGTCTATCGGATGAAATCATACTATGATGTTATTTTATGCTACCATGCACTTTTATTATATGATTTTAATATGCGATGAAATTAGTGTAATTACATCAACTGATATCATTACATGACGTCATTTGACGATATTCTTATGTGATGATGCTACTGTTATCTAATTATCCAAATCTATAAATGTAATGACTGCAACGTAATATTAAGTATGATCCTCATTTGATATTTTATTATGCGAGGCAAATATACAACAATCCGAATGTGTTGTTACTATATCATATTGATAGTGTAAGCAAGAGGAGGCGACGAACATACTAATGAGTTGGCGATATCAATTTATTCACAATTGCAGATTCGTGATAATCAACTTAGCATCCTCGAATGCATAACAAGGATAAACAATGTAATTGGAATAATCAACAGCCTGATGAACAATCGGGATAATAGTAGGATATCAAAGATGAACAATTATCATCGTAAAGTCTCACAATTAGCATCATCAACGTTAATAGGGTGAGATTGATATCTGGCTGGGCCAACCGCCCTACCATGAGAAAAAAAACAACAACCAACAACCAAGCCTGAGCAGTCGCTTCAAGCGCAGCTGGAACCCGAATGAACCGCTTGACGCATTGGGGAAGCGACCAGGGTGCCAGCAGCGCTGCAAGCCTACCTGGTGTCGAACGCGGGAACCCATAGTGTCAACGGGGTAGAAAGTGTAGCCGGATCCCTCCTTGCTTTACAGGTGCATACAGGCGTGTATACAGGCTATATAACATTGATACCATTATATAGTGTCGTTATATGATGCCATTATCCAGCAGGCCCTCCCATTAGCTGGTACCATTCCAGAAAAGCAATTTTGGGGTTTGATTTAGTGACCTCATTCTGTGATGCCATGATGCAATGGTATTGCATAATGTCATTAAGTGATGCCATTATACATTGTCATCTCCTGAGGTGATTATCTGATGGCATTATGTGATGTTTTGATCGGATTCCAGTGTGGTTTGCCGTCCAGACCTCCATTGACTGTTGAGTACTAAAGGGCCTTTTTCAGTCGACATATGAGAAGAACCTATGGTAACCCGCATACATGTAATGTTTAGATGTGCTGGCACATTTTACGCTGTTCACTTGAGACATCTCTTCCCCTTTCGTTCCTCAAGCAAATTATGTAACTAAAGCCCCAGTCACACCCCACCGGATTGGGGGAAACAGACAGAAACCAAACAAAGTCCATTTTGTGTCCGTACAAGTTTTGAACATGCACAAAACTAAGCACGGATGCCGCTGGACTGACGTCTACGGTTCTTGTCCAGTTTGAGTTTGTTTCGTCCATTGGCTATCCATTCATGCCCATTTCATGTCCGTTTCATGTCCGTTTCATGTCCGTTTCATGTCCGTTTCATGTTTGTTTCATGTCCGTGTCATGTCAATTCGTCCGGCAGCCTTCTCAACATTTTAACAGATTTTAATACATTTTGATACTTATCACCACTGGACTAGACAATTATCTCCGTAGCTCAATCTGGTGAGGTGTCACTGGGCCTTTAACAAGCGCCGCCTTGCACCTTTTCGATGCAACATGACCTGTTGCCCATCACACTAGTTGTTGCTATCCAGAGGGCCGGTTAGTGGTGGGAATCCTCTATTAGACAGTTTCCACCCAGCATGCTGCACAGTGAGCTTCCCACCACAGGATTAGGTTTTGCTATCACCATCAGAATGATTGGTTTTCGTGGGAACCATCTATATGGTAAGTGTTGGCAGGAACACCTCTAATATATAATATACCTTTTCTATGGACCATATTGAATTGGGAGCTCCTACTCTATTAGTTATTATTTTCATCATGGCAACAGTGTCAACTATTCCGGAGTTAATAAATAACTAAGTATAATTGACAAGTGATAACAAAGGATACTCTCAGACAGAATTGCTGAAGACTTCTGTGTGATAAATATAGACTGTGAAAGCAAGGGTGGTTGCGATATCTCTACTTACCTTTGAACTCATCCATCTGTAAAGACTCTCCTCCATGACAGATGACGGCTGGTGACTAAGGAGGCCAGGTCAAATGAACAGCTTGGCAGGTTATACACAGGAGTGTCCTGCTTATGGATATCTCTCTAAGAAACACCTCCTGCCAACATTTACATGTGCAATGTGTTACTTGGTCAGTTCCATGTGGAATAAAATTAAAATAATGTGAGTAAAGTCTTTGTGCCTGCCTGTGTATTCACTTCAGGTATTCAAGCCAACCAAATGCTTCTGAAACAGATAGTATCAAAGGGAAATGGGATATATCCATTATGAGTAGATTTTGTGCAGCAGTTTGGTTAGTGGTAGTAGTAGTACCGTTTGGGTTTAGTCCTGATAGTTATGCCTTAAAGATACAAACACGGTGAGTCATGGGTCGAACTCCTCAACATGGCCATCTCAATGAAGCTTGCTACAAAATTAACTGCTGCTCAGAATAGTAGTTCTTGCTACTGCCAGTAGGGGGCGAGTTGTCTTTGGAAATCATATATGGCTTGCATATATACAATTGCATCCTGCGCTCAGCTCAAACTGAACGGACGCTTCTGATTGGTCGATGAGGACGCCTCGAGCGAGGCCAGCTCATTGCGCAGTAGGGGGAGGAGGGGGAGGAATAAATGGCATGGGCGGGCAGGGGAAGGCCCACCACGGTTCCCATTAAGGAATTAAATCAAATGTCAACTTCTGTCTGGTGTAATCAACAAGGTACCGGATAGGAATCTGCAGGCGTGTAAGAGGAATGATCACACTTAATGAGTCCAGTCAATACTGTCGTCCATTTTTAATGATGTCAAGTTAAAAGCTATCATATTGCACCCTGGAGTGGCGTCTAGCATTCACAATTCGCCTCTGGATGTCTCTTCTTAGACATAAGGCCGCCTATCTCTGGAGGAGGCTTCGAGTAACTCATTACGTTCCGCTGCGTGCATTATAAATGCTGTCAAGCAACCTCAAAAGAGTTTTGTTTAAATCAGGTACGGGTATGTTTTAATTTGTGTTGTAGCTTTTTTTTGGCCAAAATAATATGGCTTAGTCAACGACTGCATCTACTGTCAACGCTGCAGCCCTGGCCTGCTTGCATAAGATATGCTGAATGCTGCTATCTAATGAGGTAACACATGTGTAGAAGTCTGCAGTGAATTATCAGGCAAGGAGCCATGTAGACAGGTAGGCATGGATAGGGTGATTGAATCAGGGAGCCTAGGTGTTGTAATGGTTATTTTGCTAGCCCCGACAATGGCAAGCCGTGTCGGGTTGAATCCTGCTCTAGCCACAATATTTCCCATTGTCATCACACCAACAACACTGGTTGCATTGACCTGAATTCTGTACAAGCTTGCACGAGTATCAATATTCTAAAATTATTTACATTCAACCACTTTCTACCTATACAGTGTCCATGGAAAGAGATAGTAAGGCTGGTGCGGGGTAAAGGATTTAGTCATGTGTTTTATGACATATGTTCAATATACCTTAAAGTTGCATGGTCCAATGAAATATTTATTTTTCAAACCCAAAACATGTATCTTTGATTATATATATCCATCTTAGATATTGGTGCATTAACAAGTGATTTGGTACAGCATGTATAGAATAGTCAGTGAATTTACTACCTCATCCTACTTTGAGAAACACATCACACAAGGAAGCCATTAACCAATTAGGTCAATCTTGTGGCCAGTAGCCTTGACCCTCATTCCAAGTACCTAGTCAGGTACCAGGATTTCCAGTGGTAATATTGCTGGCACCATAGCCTGGGTTGATATAAAGTTGCAATACTTATGAGGTGCTTTCCCCATATATAAATGCTTTGTTTAAGTTGTCTTACATGTCATAGATGTTATCAAATAACTATTGACTCAATACTTTTTTTAATGTTCACTCATGCAATTGTGATAATTAAGCAAGTGACATGCTAGAAAATCATTCCATTTAGAACAACACATAGTTAAGGTCAAATAAGAGAACTGAACTCGTACAAATACTTAGGAACCACACTTGACTCTACACTGAATGCGAACCAGCAACTATCGAGGCTGAACCAAATTCTAGGTATGAGAATGACAACCTTTAGAAAAATAAGATGCTACATGAGTGAGAACACAGCGCTCAAACTGTATAAGGCAACTATACTGCCAATAATAGATTATAATGATCTAATCTATGGCCTTTGAACAAAACAACAAGAAAATAAATTACAGAGAACTCAAAACCGAGCTCTTAGAACAGTATATAGGGGCAAAGTTCTCTCAGTGAATGAGATGCACACTAGATCTAATATCTCATACCTGAGCCAAAGGAGAGATGCACATCTGCTATCTCTTATGTTTATCAGAGCCAATGATGAAAACTACATAGACCATACTACCAGAGTTACCAGGCAGGGGGATGCTACACTCCTCAAAGTTCCTAAACCACTCACAAATAGAGTGACAAGAGCCCCTATCTACAAAGGCAGCAAATTATGGAATGAACTCCCAGTCAGAATTAGACATGCACAAACACAACTAGAATTCAAGAACCTGGTAAGAATTCACCAAGCCAACCAGGCCCTTCTACAGGCCTAGTGATGAGGTCGCCATATTTAATTAGCTATCTATTATAAGCACCTATGGCCACCCCACCCCCTCCCACCACCCCACGCGCTCCTTTGCCTGCTGCCAACAAACCAAGTTATCCACCATACAAATTATTTGCCCAGCAAATTCGGAAATGTGTATCAGTCTGGTAGTATTGCTATAGACCGGGGGCCCTATGGTACTGGGACGGCTCACTCCCTATCTCTCCCATGTGATGTAAATTTTGCGGTGCCACCTTGTGGTGGGATTGATCGACCCAGCTGCTGGTTGGTGTTTCGCATGTAAACACATACGGTTATATCATGAATACACATCAATATGAAATTGCTATGAACAGGCACACATCATCGTCGTCCTCATGGCCATCATCACAGATCTTTCACATTCATATATACATTTGTGCATATATTATAGCATCTGTTTAGCCGGGGGAACAGCCAGCGCACAAAGTGGTGGGTTTGATCATTTTGATTACACAGTACAGGCTGAGTGAGCCATCTTGGTATTATAGGGTCTTTGTATAAACATAGACACTAATAAAGTCTGTACTAGACTACTAAATTACTGAAACATACAATCCTCCAAGCATTGTTTATCCCATCATTACTAACAACCTACTTACTCAAACTACTTAATGTAGTCAAAAAACACACCTGATGTATTAACCTTTTAAGCATAACTCTATAAGCTAACCACACTCTATCTAACAGAATAAACAAACCGTTCTACTAACACTCACTCCATCTCAAAATGTTAACTCCAACAACATGATAGTTTTGCAGTTCACAACATAGTAGGCATACAAACCTATGAAGCGAAACTATGCACCTAACCACTCCGTAATGCAAAGGTCTAATCAATACACATGTATGTATCAAGTGTGTAGGAATACAACATATAACTGCTATTTTTGTATGTGAATTGTCAAACTATACCATATGTAAGTCTTTGAATGTTTGATATTGTTATTTCAGCTGATTTGGGCTAGCTGCTGGTGACAATATCAGACTACATATGCATATATTGTAAATAACTGTATTGTCACATGGTTGGAAGACCAGTGCCACGGCGCTGACAAAAGACTTTATTCAATGAATAAACTATATTTACAAAAAAGAAGAAAAAGAATGGACACAACACATGCAAACATAACAAACGACACATGAAGCTAACTGAGTATGCATTTTGTTTTTATAAATGCCTTGTTTATGTTGTCTTACATGTCATAGATGTTATCAAATAAATATTGACTCAATACTTATTAAACAAACAAAAAATGTTCACTGATGCAATTGTTATAATTAAGTAAGTGACATGCTAGACAAGCAGTACAATAATTAATAACGACACACAGTTACGGTCAAACAAAGAATAGCACAATGCATGCCAATATAAGAAATGACACATGAAGCCAACTAAGGATGCATTTTGTATGTTTTTATAAATGCTTTTACATATCTTACATATCATGGATGTTAGCAAATAAATATTGACTCAATAATTATGAAAACAAAAAGTTCACTGGTGAAATTCTTATAATTAAGCATGATTATTAATTTGAACATTTTGGGAAATTTTGTTCATAAAATACTATATTGAATATTGTGAGTCTCATATGTTATATACAACATATTACCATTAATTGTTAAGTTTATTGAAAATATAAAAGGGTAATTGTGCATCAAGGTATGATTGAATTTTATTCCTCTGTTCCATGAAAGGGAGATGTAATGTATGTGTGTTCCAGTTGTGTTGTTGTCCGAACACCCCCAGTGTGGCACAGGGTGATGTCACTACAGAACGTTCTAAATAAAGACAGTGGCAAGCAAGAACTCACATATCAACATGTCAAGATCAACATATATTATACATGTTACCTGTAACATGCGTAATTCAAAACCTGACTACAGGCTTGATATTATGAATACCATAGCTACCGTTCGTAGCATGCATCGCTATGGTCAAAGTTGACTTCCGTTAGTAGATTCAAAGGCTAAAATCCATTCCCTACCTGGCCAGCGACGACAACGGATCGTTGGCATTCAATACGTAAATTTGACCATCCCGCCATCCCTTATATTGTTTACTATTTGTAAGGCAGAGAGCTTATGGTCCCTATTCCGTATGCTAAATGATGATGTGTGTACTGAAAGTGCGAATGTGTGTGTGTGCCGGATGGGAGTTGAGTGTGACTGTGATCCACCCTTAGCTGCTGCCTCATCTCTTCAATTTCAAGTATCGTCAAAGAATCCTGCATTCAAGTATAATTATCCTATGAATATTATGATATGACTATCAACTATTGACCTGTACATAAGTAATGATTAACTGCAATCATATTGTCTTACCAGGTTGTACTACCTGCAATAAACTAGAATAGTTAAAAGCTAAATAGTCTCAATTGTACTATTAAGAGGAGCTTTAATGACCAGTGTTCTATAGGGATAGAAACATTAGGCTGTGTGAACATTTATTAAGCCTGATTAATAAATGTATTAGCCCATAAAAGTGATTATCTGTGTCTGGTTTTGAATTACACACATCACATCACATGCCAAGAAACAATTGATGGAGAAAAAAAAGGTACCCAGGCTATATTGTACTTAGGTCATTCCATATCACATGGTCATTGCGAGATATCAATACTGGTCATAGTGACAGGACTTTTGGAAAGCTTGTCAAAAGTATGTTGAGTTCTTTCAGCTAAAATTGCTTCAAAACTAGTCATTTTTCCATCAAAATGACTCCGGACTAATGATTAGTAGCTCATAACAATCAATTTGATATATTTATCTAAAATATTAATACATACAAGGAAGCGTACTCTTCAGTGTTATGTGTGGTCTACTCTAATGTATGGGGCTGAGACATGGACAATCTCTAAGAAAATGTACAAATGTTTAGCAGCATTTGAGATGTGGACTTATCGAAGGATGATGAAAATATCATGGACAAAGAAGATCACCAACAAAGAAGTTCTCAGAAAAATTGAAAATAAGAAACGCTTGTTTGCCACTATACAGACAAAGAAACTTATTTATTTTGGCGACATCATTCGTCAAAGTTCGATATACCATACATTGTTGAAAGGGAAGGTGAATGGCAGCAGAGGGAGAGGGAGACCAAGAACATCATGGTTTACAAATATTTCACAGTGGATAGGCTTGAATTATTCACAGTCTATCAGAACAGCACACCATCGGGACAAGTGGAGAACCATTGCATCCAACCCTCGACTAGAGGACGGAACTGTTGATTGATTGATATAAAAAATAAGACAAAGATTCAAGCGCCATTGGACCATGCAACTTTAATGAAATGTCACACATACAATGTCCTATTTCATTTTGAAACCAGTAGATCAGGATTAGTCTACCAAGTACCAGTGCACTCTCGGTACCACATTGTTATTTTTGTAGTTGATTACACTAACTTCTCACGCAAGGATCCAAATATACAGGTGAGCCTGGATAGGCTGATTGCAATAGGGAGTGTAGGTAGCATAATGGTTAGCATGCTGGCCCCAGACGGGCAAGACATTTGGGTTTCAATCCTGCCCCAGGCACATTTCCCATTGACATCACTCCCACAACACTGGTTTCCATGAGCAGGATCCAGTACAAGCTAAACATTTTGTGATTGTTGAAGCTACCCTGTTTATATACATTTAAGTTCATGGAATGTTTGTATGTAACTTTAATCATTTAAATGACTCATGAATATAAGTAATTTAAAGGACTTACAATCATATGGGGATTAGTGTAGTAGAACGCACTGACATCACAGGCAAGGAGCCAAATGGACATGTAAGTAGGTAGGTGTGGATAGGATGGCTTCATCAGGGAGCCGAGGTAGTTGAATGGTTAAAACGCTAGTCCCAGAATCGCCAGAAATGTGGATTCGAATCCTGCTCTAGGCATAAACATTTCTATTGTCATTACCCCCGCCTCATTATTAATATTATTACTATTATTCGTTCTTTGACGTCACACACTATAAAGCATACTCAAAATCCTTCAAATTTACTGTCATCATCATCATTGTACTGTCAGTCGCAATGACACACAGAATGCTTTCATTACTTATTGTTTGTTGTTGTTTTACGTCCTAGCCACATCTAATGTCATATCAGGACGGGTACCGACTTGTGACAGTGCGCACTCAATGGGACTTTATAGTGCTGCCCCACTGGAAGACCAGGCTGCCAGCACCATGACCTGATATCCCACTCAGTCACATTATCCTGAGACTGAGTGAACCTTATCCTAATAATGCTGATCGCCAGGCTAGGAAGAGACAAGTATCAATTTTTAAGTCATTGGTTTGACTCGACCAGGGTTCGAACTCCCGACCCCACAATCTACCAACACAGGAGTCAGACGCTCTAACTTATTTGGCCATCCCGTCTGGTCTTTTCATTACTTAACCGCTGCTCTCCATTTAGCTCTCTGCTGTGATAGTGATGTCCATAAGTCGGTCTTAATGTCTCCTAGCGGTATGGTATTTCATGTGGTTGTACATTTCATAAAAGCTGCTTGCAAAGTGATGAAGTGCTGCTGGCTTTTGCAAGTTACTATTGGCACTCTCTCAGGAGCAAATAGAGGTCTAACACTGGCAAGAACACGTCAAGACAGACAAAGACTATTTGTCCCTGCAGTGGCTGGTCGGGAGATGTTGGGAGTTCCAATCATTACCACCCTTAATGCTGCTATGGTAACATGGTTTTCTGTTAGGGTTTGCTCCCTTAGCCTTTGGTTCAATCAAAAACCTGTACCAGAAGGCAGGGGCATCAAACTCCCCAAGGTATTTTAGCACCTAAGTTATCAGAGGTACTGCAATACCCGCAAACCAAATTTACTGTAGGTACATGGTAATAGGGTTAGCACCACATTTCAACTATACAGGTGTTCCCCAGCCTAAGTCATGGAGGATAATCATTGTAGAATGACACTAATAACCATGTATTCATCACAGAGACCCTCAGACTATGGTTCCTCAATAACTCCTAGATAGTAGCTTCTTTTGAACTATACACGTTCCGTTAGTCATATTCGATCCTTTATTATTGTGAATAAGTGAAGCTGCGTTGGTCATGTTACTGCTCCTTTAAAGTGGAGTCATGTTACTCCCCCGTTAAGGTGAATTAAATGGGAGTAGTACATGTCATATATTAATTGTAGTCACATTAATACATTACATAGGCCTACTTTGAATAATGAAAGCCAATCAGGTGATAGTTTCGGTAATCTTAGGTGGGATCGCTAACAAATATATGTGTGACATCTACGTGATGGGTAAGCCGTACCGTGAGCTTACCAAATTGACATTTCATTATGGCCAGCTATCAAACCTGACACTGCCTGCGCTATTCGCAAATCACAATCGGTGTAATTTCGAGAAATCATTATCTGACGCAGGTTCTTGAAGCTTTTGTTAAACTTGCATAGTCCGATGGTTTCTGAGTTTCTGTAATTTTCTGAGATAAATATATTAGGTTGATCATTAAATATATTAGGTTGAACAGATTGATGGCCCTCCTAGAAACTAGCCGCCAGGAACAGCAGGCTGAGAGACGATCCCTGTTGTTTGCTAAACAGAGCCTGATGGTTGCTCGACAATCAAACAAGTGGTTGGAGCACCGGATCAATGAGCTTGAGAACCAATCTAAGTTGGGTAACATCAAGATAGATGGTAAGCCGGAACAGGATGCAGAAAATCGACACCAATATGTATATGATCTGGCTGCACATCTCGTTTCTGCAATGGCCCTTGAACGTCCGGCAATATTGTCAGTGGACAGGATCGGCAAACTGAGGTTGGGGGCCCCTGGGGTGCACCGACTGCGGTTTCCCGACCGTCCTCGCCCAATTGTGATTGTTTTCAAAAATGCAAATGAAAGAAATGCCTTTTATTTTGCACGTTCTAAGCTTAAAAATAGTGAGCTGTATAAAGGTATCTACCTGAGTGATGATGTCACCCAACTGACCTGGAGAATGAGAGATGAATGTAGGTCGGTTGCGGCACTCGCTAGGTCAGCTGGTGCGGGTGCATGGAGATGGTGTCATCATTGCTGGGCATAAATATAAGCACACTGAGCTCAACTCCCTTCCACCCCACTTCTCACTGGCTAAGGCAAAAACAATTACTATCCTATCTATCCAATTTTGCCCGGGCTCCTATTTTACATGAAGGGGTTGCATACCCAACAGCAGAACATATGTTTCAGACAATCAAGTGCAAAATGGCTGATGACAGAGACGGGTTGAACCGATTGCCCTGGTGTCAACAGCTTTGGAGGCCAAGCGCATAGCAGACCAGCTTACAGAGTCACCGGAGTGGCGTGCTAAACGTGATGAAGTGCTTGCTTGAGACGGGAGACATGCCATTAAATGAGGCCACTTCCAATTCATACTACAGGATCGGAGCTACATTACATAGTCGTGAGGTACGGGATAAATCATACAAGGGACTTAACAAGCTGGGTATGGCATTGGCCGTTAAGTGCAAAAGTCTTAGTCTCCCGTCAGTCTGAAAACTGATCCAATATATGCAGACCTACTCTGGAACTACACCCCAATCTGACTCCTAGATTGACTGTTTTGGCAGAACATGTTCTCCCATATCCTCTTGTGTTTTCAAGATGATACTAGTAAAGTTCAGAGGCACTAATCAAAGCTGAGACACCATGTTGGGCTATGATAGTACAGCAGCATGAGTATGTGATGCCATTATCATGTGTGCTTTTTGTGCTTCAGACAGCGAAGGAAGACAATGGTGTTCATGACTATGAGCATAGATTTACCTACTCTTGCCATAGACACATACTGCCTATGCCGTCCTGATCTTTCGCTGTGTTCTGGCTTCCTTGTCGACTGTTCCTTGTATGACTGTGAGTGTGGGTGTATTTCTTTGAGCTTAGGTGTTCAAGATTATACGACTAGAACCTACCTAGGCCTTAGGCACATATTACTTGGGCCGTCCTGACCTTCTTGATGGTTCCTTGTGTAACTATGGATATGTGTATCCCATTGATGCGCGAAAAGGAAGAGAGGAGGCGGGGGTGGAAATAAGGCGTGTTTATTTTCGCCTCAGACAGAGCATACAGGGCATACAGAGTAACAAGAGGACAGATAGAGGTAAATAATGAATAATCTGATAAAAGTAAGGAAGCTCATGAGGAGCGGAGTAATGAGGAAAATCAGAGATCAAGTGTCAGTGGAGTGAGGGGGTGCCGAGGAGCCCTCCACCAAAAGGCGGAGAGGGCTCGCGGCGCGCCCGAGGGAGCGAGGCGGAGCAGGTGGGGTGGGCCGGCCGAGAGGTGGCCGCGTCGGGGGTCAGGCTCCCTCTGGGGGCGGCGAGTGTCTGGGGCCTGCGTCGACAGGGAGCGGGCGGCCAAAAAGGAGGAGGCCCGCTCCTTGGAGGGATCCGGTGAGGAGGTCCGACGAGGGTCGAGCAGGGGGGCAGCGAAGTCCTCAGGGCTGGGTGGGGTGGTGGCCGGGGTCTGGGCGGGGGTGTTGTTGAAGGCGGTGTCGTGAGGGTCGGCGGCAGAGGGTTCCTCGTGAGGCTGGGCTGGGATGTGGTCCGAGGCGTGATGCCCGAGGTGATGATCCCCGGCTGGGACTATGCGGCGCTGCGATCGGTGGTCGCTGGGAGGCTGTCGGTGGAAGTCGCGGGGCTGTCGGCAGTGGTGAGGGTGAGGCGCCGGGAAGGGCCCCCCGGGCCGGCCGGGGGGAGGCCGGCGGATCAAAAATCCGCCGAGGTGGGGGGGGGGTCTGGCGCTCACAGGCTTGCTTGGTTATGCAGTCGGCCTCGCATTGCATAGTGAGTACGCGCCTCACGTTCGCGCAGTAGGCGCATGCGTGACGGCGCCTGTCCCGCGCCTCGCCGTGGGCCTCCCCGACGGGAGCCCGATCGCACGAGGCAGGGTCCCGGTTCCAGGCCGGGCAGGGAGCCCCGTGAGTCTGCCTGTCGTAGGTGACTCGGGCGTCGGCTTGGACTCGGGGGAGGTGTGGGGCTCGGTGTGGAGGGTCGAGTTGGCGGGCGGGGGTGCTGGCGGCTCGGTGGTCGGGCATGGCGATACACTCGACTCTCAGGAGGTTGATAGCTACTGGGTCATGCCACCCGTGGGGGAGTCGACCATCCGCGATCCAGGTGAACACGGTCTCGGAGTACCGGCGGACGGTCTCCCAGGGGTAGGTGAGGTTGTCCCGGGACACTGTAAGGTGGTGGTGGTGGAGTCCCTGGGCGGTGTGGGCGGGGAAGTCGGGGTGGTCGATGAGGGTAAGAAGGGCGAGGGCGTACTCGTCCTTCATTGCCTCGCCCCTCTTGACCGGTGTTCTCTCCGGCCCCCTCTGCACCAGGTCGGAGGGAAATATATAGTCGGCCGGGATACCTTGGCGGCTCACGGAGCGTCGCGCCTCGGCGGAGGTCAAGATGTCCCGGACGGCGTCGGCCGCGGAGGTGGGGCTGTGCCGGGTGGGTTCCTCCTGGTAGGCCCGGGACGTGGTGGGCGCGGCTTGTGTAGCGAGGTGCCGGTACCTCTCGTATTCCGGGTGCACCGCCCCGGGCAGGGTCGCCTGAGGCGGCGGCGGGGGCGGGCTGTGGCGGTGGTGCGCGCCCGAGGCGCTGCGGCGGCCGCGTAGGGGAGGGCGGCCCGGGCGGGCGCCGGGGCGGTTTCCAGGGCCTCCATGCGGGCGTGAATGTCGGCTGCATTCTGGCGCACCTTGGCGGATGTCTGGCGTTGCTCGAGGCGGATGCAGTGGAGTGCCTCGAGTATTGCCGAGATCTCGGCGCCCGAGGTGGTGCCCGAGGGCGCCGCGGGGGACGCCGTAGCGGAGGCCAGGGACTCGTCCCGCCGGGGCGTTGAAGATGGCCCCGGGGTGCGGGGCGCGGCCCGGGAGCCCTTCCGTCCTCGTCCCTTCCCTCGAGGCATGGTGTAGCGTGAGGTGGAGCGGCAATCCGAGAAGTAAATCCAAAAGTTGAAAAAGCAGGGAGCTGGGAGACGGCAGGAGGGCGAGTGCCTGAGGGAGGCCGGGGGGCGACCTTATAAGGGGAGGAGGGAGGGGCGACAGCAGGTGAGTGTGAAAGCTGCCGGCCCGGGGGAGGGCGAGAGGTGGCGAGCAGCGGCGTCGGGTGAGGCGTAAGTGCTGCGCGACGCGGAGGGCGGGGGAGGTGGCGGCGCGCCGCGTCGTCTGCCGAGGTGAGAATGCAGCGCGACAGCGTGGGGCGGGGGAGGGTCTCTTCCTCTCCTCGCATCAAACGTAATGCTTCGCATTACGACCACAATGTTAATATCATCATCACCATTATCGATATCGTCTCCCTCACTCCCCATAGCTCTCATCTAACTGCCTATGTATTTCCATCCAGCAGGATTTTGAGACTATTTTCAACACATCCTGTAGGCCTGTCTCATTCAGATAAATCTTCATCTTAGAATAGAAGACAATAGATTTAAATTTTCTTCAATGCTGCATTTGGGTTCTAGATAAACAGGAATGTTTGAAGATATGCTAACACAAATTGGTTTATGCTCTGTACACCACCTTAAATTTGTTTGCTCATTCACATTAGCATCATCAAGATCATTATCATCATCAGAAACTTTATCTTCATATACTTCTCTTTCCTGTTGGAGATGGTTTTCAGGAAGTATACATTCAAAATCATAGCATTTTCATGGAACCAAGTACTGTAAGTGTGATTTGCAAACTATATTTAAACTTATCTCGCAAGTCATCAAAGCTACTTTTTTTTTTAAGAAGAAGAATACTCCCCTCCCGAATATATAAATCAAAACTTGTTTGTACATACTTTCTCATGTTTTGCAGTCACTGTTTTAAAATTTAAAAAGTTCATCGCACTTCCTACAAGTGTATTTACTAGCATACGACTCCATAGTGGAGTTATAATCAAAATGTGAATTGGTGAGGTTAGATTGAGTTTTTCACATTCAGCAGAGAATTGAGAGGTGTAAAGAGATATAAATGTATCATCTTCTCTCAATGAGTAAACATTTATACTAATATTAAAGCAACACTCCAAATTTGGTATATCTTCTAATCTCACACCGTCAAAGTTTCTTTTCTTACTCTTTTGAAAATCAGCTTATTGTGAATTGAAAAATAAAATCCATTCATCACATAATTTCTGAGGAAGTTATTGCATCTTTTGAAAGATCTTCTCTCTATGATAAGGTAAGCAGTGTAAAAACAACCCCATTGATTATTATTGTTAATGATTTTCGAAAAGCAGTGATGAAACTCTTTGAATGTATGTAATCTGGAATGTCATTTGCTCACCCAATGGCAAAGGATTTTCTGAAAACATAGTGATTAACATTAGTGATATAAACCTTACACTATTTGGGACTCTCACCCGCCGGCTGAATAATTTGCTGTAAACAAATAAGATTAGCATGATTATTAACAGAGCGGGGAAAGGCAAAAATAGTTTAAATAAAATAAGTGGAGAAATAACAATATTCACCTCTTTCAATCGATTTCAAAATTATTCCAAAAGCAGAGTTAATCTTAAATAAAGAATTTTTTTTTTCAACTCCCAAATACAACAAAGATGTTCTGTCAGTGAAGTATCCCCAGTGAAATCAGCTGTAGAGAAATGATAGATTCCTCTAACCCTTCCCATGTTGCGAGGAGCTAGAATAGTGTTGCGATTTTCCATATAAGGCATGATCTGCAATGGAATATCAACCTGCCCTACCTCACCCCAAGGTGGAAATTAACCCATGGTTCTTGATGTGTAGTTGTGACTCCTGAAGCATGAAAACCTCTATGGGAAATCAAAACAATTACCACAATCTATACAAGTAATATTATTATTCTTTGAAACTTTCTGTATTTTACTAGTTTCATCATCATCACTATCATCTTCATCATTTTCATCTCTCCTGAAATGTGGTGAAGAAAAGAAGATGATGATGCTTCAGGAGTAGAAATATAATTTTGATGATGTAAACGCATATGTCTATTAAGAATCATAATAGTACTATTCTCCAAAATTTCTGAACATAGAGAACATCGAATTCTATGTATCTTCATTAATTCTCCCATGTGAGAAAAACTGATTTCAAATTCGCCACACTTGAAAGTGGTGGAATTAGCAACACCAGCAGTAGCGACAGCAGCTGATCGTGACTGCTTTCTGGATGGATCTCTATTCTCATGTCTTCTTCGTTTAAACAAAAATCTTCTAGCATGTGATGCAGGAAAGAATATGAAAATAAATAACAATATCACAGTAATTAGTAGTAATTGATTATTTTCTTCTATTTCAGTTTGAATGCAAGGAAGAAGAAAAGAAGAAGAAACAGAAGAGCGGTCAAAAGAGAGAGAGTAGGACAGAGAGAGAGAGACAAATAGAGAGAGAAAGAGAGAGAGAGAGAGAGAATCATTTGGGATTTTTTTTGAAACCATTTTAATTCTATTGAATATCGAATCAAAGTAATTAATTAAATCATTTTGTATTTACAAAATAGAAAATCTTCATCTAAGATTAACTTTGCTTTTGGAATAATTTTGAAATCGATTGATACAGGTGAATATCGTTATTTCACCACTTATTTTAATTAAACAATTTTCACCTTTCCTCGCTCTGTTAATAACTATCATTCCGTTTGACAATGATGATCAATTTTTTTTTTCTACTCCTTATCTTTTCACACAGATAAGAACTTTCAGAAGACGCAACAACTTTCTCAGAAATTATGTGATGAATGGATTTTATTCTGCAATTCACAGAAGAGTAAGGAAACTAAAGTTTGAAGGTGTGAGATTAGAAGATATACCAAATTTGGTTGATTGATTGAATGAGGGTTTCTTTATGCCATGTCGGCAGCATAGGCCATATTCACGGTGAGAATTGTTTGTTTTTTATTCAACCATCGCTTTTACAGAATGCAAAAGCACAGAATCATTTTTCTGCCAGTACACTGTGGACCCAAAAAGTTCAGAGTTACATAATTTGTGGCCAAAGGAAATAGAATTAAGATAAAAGTTCCAAATTTGGAGTATGCTTTTGTTCTTTTTGTTGAAAAAGTATATATGCTCAAACAAGTTTCAATGTATATATATCAGGGAGTGGAGTATTCTTCTTTAAAAAAAGTATCTTTGATGACTTGTGAGATAGTTTAAATATAGCTTGCAAATCAAATTTACAGCACTTTCCTTGGTTTGCAGTCTATGATTTTGAATGTCTACTTCCTGGAACCCATCTCCAACGGGAAAGAGAAGTATATGAAGACCGAGTTTCTGATGATGATAATGATCTTGATGATGATGCTAATGTGAATGAGCACAGAAATTTAAGGTGGTGTACACAGCATAAACCAATTTGTGTTAGCATATCTTCAAACATTCCTGGTTATCTAGAACCCAAATGCATCATTGAAGAAGATTTAAATGTATTGCTTTCTAAGATGAAGATTTATCTGAGTGAGATACAGGATGTATTGAAAATGCTCTCAAAATCCCGCTGGATGGAAATACATAGGCGGTATTCTACTGGCGGTTAGATGAGATATATATTTCTTACAACAAACCTTCAAATGATAGATTCCTCGAACACTTCCCATGTTGTGAGGAGTTAGAATAGTATTGCTATTTTCCATATAAAGCATCTGCAATGGAATATTTGTCTCCCCTCCCTCACCCCAAGGTGGGAGTATATTAAAAACTGTAACCCATGGTTCTTGATGCATAGTTGCGACTCCTGAAGCATGAAAACCTCTATGGGAAATCAAATGCCTTCATGAAGCAAAACGTTTACCACAGTCTGTACAAGTAATATTATTATTATTCCTTGAAAGTTTCTTTATTTTACTAGTTTCAGCATCATCTTCATCATTGTCATCTCTCCTGAAATGTGAAAAAAACTAAGATGATGCTTTGGGAGCAGAAATATAATTTTGATGATGGAATCGCATGTCTATTAAGAATTCTACTATTCTCCAAAATTTCTGAACATAGAGAACGTCAAATTTATATCACTCAATAATTCCCCCATGTGAGAAAAAAACCTGATTTCACATTCGCCACACTTGAAAGTGCTGGAATTAGCAACATCAGTTTGAACAGAAGGAAGAAGAAAAGAAGAAGAAACAGAAGAGCGAGTGAGAGATATAGAGAAAGAGAGTAGGATCATTAGAATATCTGTCTAATGAATATATATATATAAATAAAAAGTTAGTGAACATACCTGTTGCTTGTCCATTGGAATCTTTCATATATTATTATTATTGCCAAACTTACCTAGTATTTTAGAGGGAGAGTGCTGCTAGGAAGAAAAACAACTTTCAAACTGGAGGAGAATGCTTAGTCGTGTGTTAACAAACTTTTATCTATGGAATGTACAATAACAAGTTTGTTGTAAAAAAATCATCTTCACATGGTATGAGAGCAACAATATAAGTAACATTATGTAGTGTAAATCAAATAGTCACTCAAAATAGCATATTCATAGAATCGATGTTAAAGAAATATTTTTTTCAAATATACATATCACATCTTAACTAACCAAGGGTTTTTCAGGTTGTTTTTTTGTTTTGTATGGATGCCTGCAACTTGCAACATTACATATTACAAAACACAAACCGTTATTAGGGAGGTGGTTGGTTTGGGAGTTAGAATATGGTTACAATGGTATTTTTGGGACTCAAATAAATGGATTGATGAGGTTTTAAATAAAGATTCAAGCAAATCAGGATGTACAACTCCAACAAACAAACAAGAAAATATCTTAACTTATTTTAAGTTAGGTTATTATTTGAGGTTTATTTTTTAGTATCGCATGCAACTGCAAACACTCAAATAATGACTCAAAATAGCATTTTCATGGAAACAATGTTCAATAAATAGTTTTACAGATATATACACAAAATACATTGTATAACATTTCCTAATGAAGAATTCATTATATTTATTATCTATACTATGGGTTTTTGTTTTGTTGTGTATGGATGCTTCCAACTTGCAACATTACATATTACAAAACACAAACCATTATTAGGGAGGTGGTCAGTTTAGGGAGTTAGAATATGGTTACAATGGTATTTTTGGGACTCAAATAAATGGATTGATGAGGTTTTAATTAAAGATTCAAGCAAATCAGGATGTAAGACTCCAACAAAAAAACAAGAAAATACCTTAGCTTATTTTAAGTTAGGTTATTATTATTTGAGGTTTATTTATTGTAGTATCGGATGCAACTGCAAACACTCAAATAATGACTCAAAATAGCATGTTCATGGAAACAATGTTCAAGAAATAGTTTTACAGATATACACGCAAAATACATCGTATAACATTTCCTAATGAAGTATACATTATTATTATTATTTATACTAAAGTTAAAATGAAATCCGAGAAAACAACCCAATGTTGTTTGAATCATCGACATCACCAATCCACCATAAAAGATCAAATGAGTTTTAAAAAACTAATTAAAAAAAACAACATATGTCAATCCTGCAAGCATAGTGTAAATTAATATGAGTTCAACCAAAACCAGATGTCCATCCTGCAAGGTAGAACGGTGACATCATCAATCCAGTCAAAAAGGTCAAATGAGTTCAACCAAAAACAGATGGCCATCCTGCAAGCAAAGGTCAGTCCTGCAAGGTAGAACAGTGACGTCATCATTCCAGTCAAAAAGGTCAAATGAGTTCAACCTAAAATCCTGCAAACATGCAATGGGTAGAACCTGAACAGTGACGTCATCATTCCAGTCAAAAAGGTCAAATGAGTTCAACCTAAACAGTGACGGTGCAAACATGCAATGGGTCATCTAAGGTCATTGTACCATCAAAAAGGTCAAATCAGTTCAACCTAAAATCCTGCAAACATGCACTGGGTAGAACCTGAACAGTGACGTCATCATTCCAGTCAAAAAGGTCAAATCAGTTCAACCTGAACAGTGACGTCATCATTCCAGTCAAAAAGGATGCAAACATGCAATGGGTCATCTCAGGTCACTGATTCCCATTGTCCCGCGGTGCAAACATGCAAGGGGTCATCTAAGGTCATTGTACCGCGTCGGTCCTCTGACGCGGGACGATTACGTAATATGGACCCATATCGGTCCTCTCTATACTACTCCTCATCTGGGTATGTTGATGTCTATAACTATGGGGGGTGGGGGGAGGGAGGGTTTTGGAAAAGTAGTAGCACTAGAACTCTTTGTACTACCTTGAAAATGTTGATAACTTTGGACTTATATATATTTGCATCTGGACAAAGCAAAAAGATAAGACTTTACCGGTTATAACAATTTGAAATCTGAGTAGCAAGTGGTTGTTTTGCCATACAAACTGTCGGAAACTCTTTTTAAATAAAAAAATTTTTAAATTAAGTTTAATTTTGTTTAAATTAATTCTTTTGTAAATAATTTGTTTAAAAATTAAATTAAATAATTTTTTATTTTTTATTTTTTTAAATTTTAAATATAAATTAAATTAAATTTGTGTGTGTGTTAACCAGCTTTGACCACCGGAGGACCGACCGGGGCGCGCTGTCTACATGACGCGGATCTCGATCATCACGCAGGGCAAGGCGCCGACCGAGCACACCGAGTTCCCGGTCGAGTACCGGCACCACCTGCAGCCGGGCACCGACAACAAGCCGCCCACATGGCAGTACGGCCTCGTCTTCGTGACGCTCATCGTCGTGCTCGCAACCTCCATCGGTGCCGTCGCCACTCTCGTTCGGCTCCTGTCGTTCGGGCCGTGCGTCGCGACCGAGGTGGTGACCGACGCGCCGCCCGCCACCCTGATAGCTCCCACCGCCGGTGCCAGGTGAGTGAGCGCGTCTAAAGCTGTGTTCACACATGCAATTTAAAATCTAATTAGGCAAGCCGACTTATATGAAGCGATTTACTGACGCATTCACACACACCAGATTGTAAACTGTGTCGCGTCCACACATACCGCTCTTATTCCGTTTTAAGGCGGAACTGGATATATGCGCATGCGCATATTCAGCATCAACATTGGCGGACTTCGTTGGCACAGGACTGTTCATGCTATTCACTTGTCGCAATAATAGGAGAACCATCGCGCGGCTAGCCCGGAGAAGATCCAATATTGCGAAAATATTCGAACATTCAAATCGGCGCGCAGATGAATTCCTGCGGATGCAGGCGAACGAGCTGTCAGCGTTCCTCCTTCAACTTCTGACATTGGTCACATTCCGTGATGGGTCGCAGAGGCAAGTGTGGAGCAGGGAAAGGTAGGGACTCGTTGGCTTGCGATATTCTCTAATGTTTGTTATTCTCGATGTCGGCATGACGTGATAACCCCTTAAATTATCCCTCGGAGTATAAAAAAACGCCGTGAGCTATGCTGCGGCAATGCTATTTCTATGGGCAGCATTTATTTTTGTCAAATAATTTGAAAAACTTTCATCGATTCGATTACAAATATATCTATGCGCGATTGAAGAGGAAGATCTGAGCTTTTTCGTGTAACCTAATAGCAATTTTCTCTGGAATTATTAAAAACAGCGCAAATATTAATAGTTGGCCTATTCTGAGTGTTATTTGTCGAACTTTCTTTTTTTATCATGTTGATACTAAGTGTAAATGCTAATCAGAAACGTGCCCCAGGGTTACAGTATTTCGTTTCATTTTAAAGTAACCCCAGCTAACGCTTAGCCATGATTAAAACACAGCCCTTCAGTCGATTCAGCATGCCAGATGGGATAATTACATACAGTATGAACTACTGCCTATGCGGACTCATGCAAATTGTGACAAAAACATAGGTAATTGTTATTTATTTCCTTTCCATTTTTCTAGGTCTGGCCACTGGTGGGCCGAAATTGTCAATCAGACATTCGGGGACAGAGACTGGCTGGCGAACTTTAGAATGCGAAGGGCGACGTTTCAGCATCTAGTCGCCAAACTTGCAGTGCATATCGGGCGGGCAGTTACCCATATGCGACGGTAAGGTTCTTTTTGTTTTTTCTCCCTGTTTTGATTTTTCCATTACATATCTAGCGCACATGACTTATGACATAACTACTGTTA
This sequence comes from Branchipolynoe longqiensis, assembly GCA_030323885.1. Lineage (NCBI taxonomy): Eukaryota > Metazoa > Annelida > Polychaeta > Phyllodocida > Polynoidae > Branchipolynoe > Branchipolynoe longqiensis. The sequence goes on along the minus strand of JASIRB010003689.1, from coordinate 24,412 downwards.
ACAATACAGTTTCTGTCTTTCCTTATATAATTACCATATGCTTGCCTCAATTGTGTGCACACACAAAAGTGTGTACTCAGACTTACCGATTTCCATTAGTCTTGAACGATATTTTATCATATCGTCACCTATGCGTAGCTACCATCCAGCTAAACTAAGCACAGGGACATTTACAAAAACATTACTGGTGAAATAATTATTTTTGAATTTTTTTGGGCTGTAATGAATTAATTTCTGTATGTGAAAAGTTTGAATTCCCCGAAAAACAGTAGAAAATACATGCTCACTACATAGGTATAGTTCCCTTACAGTGCTCTTGTGTCTTTGTCCAGATGCATAACCGTCGAAGTGCGCGTCGCTGTGACGCTTTGGTTGCTCGTGACGGGATCGGGCTATCGTGGCGTTGGCCACCCATTCGGTATAGCGAAATCAACCTGCTGTGAAATCTTCCACAAAACTTGTGCGGTGATTGTAAAAATTCTAATGCCTAAATACATAATAATGCCAACAGAAGCGCGCTGGCAGGAAATAATTGAGGGTTTCGAGGCTAAATTTGGATTTCCCAATTGTGGTGGCATTATTGACGGTACTCACATTCCCATAATTGCGCCACAGCTGCACCACACTGATTACCACAACCGGAAAGGGTACTATTCTATCGTCGCCCAAGTGGTTTGCGATCATGACTATCAAGTAATAAACATTGCTGCAGGTTGGCCGGGGAGGGTACACGAGGCGCACGTTTTAGCCAACTCTTCCTTGTACGCTAAAGGTGAGGCTGGTACCCTGCTGCCAGATAGGCCCAAGGAATTAGGTAACTCAACTGTGCCTGTTGTCATGCTTGGTGATCCGGCATATCCGCTCAGTCCGTGGTTAATGAAACCATTTTCGGACACAGGACGCCTTACCCGCGAGCAGACGCTCTTTAACTATCGGTTATCGCGCGGATGACCATGGAGAACACCTTCGGCCGCTGTAAAGCGCGCTGGCGCATTCTGCAGCGTCGCACTGATATAAGAACAGAGGATGTGACCACAGTGATCATGGTGTGTTTCACTCTAAACAACATTTGTGAAATGCACAAAGAAATGTTCAACGACGACTGGGATGCCGGCCCTAATGAGCAACCTCAAAATAGGGCAAATGTTGTCGATGCAGAGGGAAACGGGTCTGAAATCAGACAGGCATACGTCGAGTACTTCAGCTCTTAATTTACATTACTTAACTTGCTATTGGCTCTGAACATGAATTCAATATTTCACATGTTTGCCCAAACTCAGAGTATGCAACAGGCGTAAACGCAATCTACTTGATTGTTTATAGCAGAAATTTACCTTATTTAGCAATATGTAAAACGCGTGTGATCCCATTACAGTTAACCTTAATTGTTGTCTTTCTTAAATATTATTTTTTCTAATATAACTCTTTTATCTATATGTTTGCTCTGCCCGTTGCAGCAAGTAATACGTATCAAGTAATACGCTTCACCCGAAATACAAAATCTGCAATATGCCGCTCCAGTTATCTCTAAACCAGATATAACAACACATTAAAGTAGTAAACCACAGGTAAATGTTTATTGTATAGAAGTGGAAACAAATAAGGTTAATTCAAGCTTTAAGGTAGTGCCGCTTATTAACAGAGAAAGGTTAAAAAGTCTGCTATTGTATTGTTGTAATAAAATTTAGAAAGTTAGTTACCTAAAAAGCACCTCATTAAAGCGGACAGCAAGTCTCTGTTATTGCCTCAAATGCTAGCCCTAGTAATGTGGGTGCTGAGGAGCATGAGGCTGGAGGGAAACCAGTAACTGCAGCATCCTCTCCTCATGCCTGCGCTGTTGCGCATTTGCCTCCATTTCACGTTCGTGCCGGCGTTCTTCCATTTCCACCTGGGTTTTGAGGCATTTGGCCTCAGTTTCGTGGAAGAGGGCGGTGGCCTCCCTCTGAGCTGACACAAACTCAGATATAACCGTTTCCAGGCCATTCTGATTCTTCCCTCGGCCTTTGCGTTTGCGCAGAGCTAGAAAAGGAATCAGAACTTGTTATAAAGAATTGTTGTTCATTGCTGGCAAGTGTGTCTACAAGGACATGTTAACTAGCAAATATTGCAAACTGTACACAGTTCATTGATTGAGCTTTTACCAGAATAACTCATTCTCGGTAAAAGTGGATAAAAATGTCATCCAACCCTTGCATAGGGGAGATTCGTATCCATTGAGAGAGTTCGCATCCGCTATAAATGGTTGTACAGTATTTCATTGTATATCATTTAGTACAAGTATGTTAAAAGTTTGTTCTGCCGACGCCTAGTGTTTAGTGCATGCTTGAAATTCCACATTAAGATAAAAATACAACAATTGTACCTGTGTAAGATTTGATATGATAGTGTTGATTAATAAGCTGTCTATTGATTGTTTTGATATGCTTGCTATTTATTAAGTTATTGTTCGGTAAGCCTCAGGGTTAAATTAAAGGGACACATTGCATCAACTAATCGCAACCGATAAAAAGGAAACCCACAATTGTCCTTATAACAAATTAGCCCGATTTACCTGATATAAGTAACCTATTTTTCGTTGTCACGCTCGTAGGATTTGGGCTGTGTAGCTTTTCGGAGTCAAGGTTGCTTGTATCACATTTTAAGCTTAGAGGTAAATGGGAACTATGAACCGACTAACCTGGCTGTCTCCGTTCACCCGCCTCGCTATCTGAGGGACTGTTCACCACGGGAGTATCCGACTGGCTGGGGGGTTCGGTTTCGATCTCTATCTCGACTTCGACCTCGACATCGGGATCCACCGCTTCCTCGACTAGCTCCATAGCGTCGTCTGTATATTAAAGTTATTTAGATATTTTGAAACCGAATGCCGCACTGGGGGATTTTATATAAACACACAAGGCCACTAATATTGTAGCTAGTGTAAATGATATGGTTTGATTATAAAGTTAATTCATGGCGAGAAATTTGTAGCTTGGCAATCGACTATGAACTATTTGAGTCTGAACTATTTCAGTTTGGCTCTGTAAGCAGTATATGAACGGTGGTTATGGCAAAAGTTACATACTAACCAAAGCAACACATGACATTTTTTTGGGAAGAAGCTTTTTTGGAGTCCTTCATAATATGTTATGGTACATCGTCACAAGTTAGGCAAGTGCATCTGTAAGGACATTTCCATTGGGTATTATTTTGTGATATAGGTTTTTTTAAACAATTTTTGTTGCCCTATTTGGCTGTAGCATGTAATACTTGTTATTGTTGTTGTCATAGAAATTGTATGTGAACAAAAAACAAATCCTGTTACCTCCGTGAAATGACACTGCGTCACTGTCCATGTAGTGAAGCGGAGCTACGGTTGGCCTCGTCCCCAGGATAGCGTCAAGTGCATCAAAATAACGGAAGGTCTGCAGGGCGCGGCCACTCTTGCTGTAAAATAATGAATATATTAATAAAGAGGAGTTAGTTTGGAAAAACATAAAGCTCGTGTAATTATAAAAAATCTATTTGTTATTGTGTGACAGCATTTCTACAGCAATAAATATATATACAGTGAATAAAGTAACACACTTGCAATAAAGCTCATGTTGTTATGGCAATAATTTTATTCATAATTTTTTCAATACAAGATCCACGTGAACGAGGTGAAACAATTAAATCTAGGGGCTTTTCAGTTCTAAATGCTAATGTTGATCATTAATTATAGAGGCCATGCAAAAAACTTAGTGAGCCTGACACAACTCTTACATATCAATTTTCGCAGACAAAAGAAAGGATAAATCACCGGGCTGCAAGCATAATATGTAGCAATAACGCGCGTGATCACAATTTTTTGGCATCATAGTGTGTGGTTTTTTTTATAGCCCAGAAGTGCCAGTACTTTGGAGACATTACGGATGTTACGTATAGCAATAATTAGCAAAGGCTAGCGTAAAAAAAAAGGTACTTACTTGTTGTTATCTTGGCACTTGCGGTACGCCTGTGTCAGGCTTTTTATTTTTGAGCGACACGAACTAGCGTTCCGCTCCGGCCTGCCCTCTCCGGGACACATCCTCGTCAGGCGTGCAGCGAGGCGCCGGTATATATTAATGTTTCGTCCCGCCGATTCAAGCTCGCGCTGTATACTGTCATCTCCCCAAATACTGATCAACGTACGCGTTTCTGCGTCATCCCAATTATCATGCCGGCTAGTTTCTGGACTGGTCATCGGACTGGCCATTGTTTGTTGATTTATACGGGCGTGAAAAGCTTCTGTCAACTCGGCGTAACCTTGACCGGAAAACAACAACGAAACAGACACAGTGCGCATGCGTGTGACGCGATACACCGATTCATCTAAAACGAGTGCGTTCACACAGGCAACTTAAACTGAAACAAACTTTGTGCCTTATCTAAACTACCGAAAGGAGGTGGTTTCCATTCATCGATTTATATGATTCGATTCAGCCCTAAATCGAAACAGGGTCGCGTTCACACAGCAAATGTGCGCCGAACTAGGCAAGTCGATTTATACGATTCGTTTTAAAGTGCATGTGTGAACACAGCTATAGGCCGTGATTCGAGTAAGGGAAGCCGGAGACATATGTGGGAGAAAGAACAATTTATTTTTATGTGAGGAACGGTACAGTGTGGGGATCCGCCTCCGCGAGCGCATTTTCCTGCCGTAGGACGTATTCCTCCATGCGCTGCCACCTCGCCTCCATGGCCTTCATCGTCTCCTGCATCCGCAACATCAGCTCCTCTTACCGTTTTGCGGTCACGGAGGCGGCTGCAGGCCGCTTTGGCTTCGCGGTCCACCGGTGCGTGGGGAACGCAGCGTCGCTGGCATCTTGTGTCGATGTTTCGACCTGCTCCTGTGCCTGCTTGGGTCGGGGCCTGCGGGTGGCGGGCCTACCAACTGGTTATGATGTTCTCTGCATTTTCTGCTTTCACATGGTGGTTTATTTGACGTGGGTGATGTATCGTGGGTGCCGTGGGTGGAGTCGGGGTCGCTCTGTTTTCGTGAAATGTCCATGCCCTGAGGAAGCGAAACCGAATGGCGAGGTGCGGGGGGGTTTTGGTTACTGTTCGTCGATGCCGCTTGGGGCGTGGTGGGTGCCCAGCTCTTCTCACCGAATCAACCACAATTCCGAAATTATGCGCCAATCGATTGACACGACTCGGGTCACTCTGGTGACCGACGTCAGAATTTCAAATCGAACACCGCGAGTGGAGTCAACAAATACACAGAGCCGTGGGTGCGCAACCAATGACCCACCCGAGCGCGCCCAGGAACCCCCCACCTCTTGGCTGGGGGTGGCGAGGAACGATGACGTCACATTTGCGCTGGTATCATCCTGCAGGATAACAGCAACCAGTACCAGTCATACATGTTTTTTTCTGTAATAACCTAGATTAATGAAATGGAAATATAACTAAACTATGTCATAAAAAAATACTTTAAATAAGTGTTCACACTTCCTGTCTACCATTCGCTATATCGCTATAAATCCTATTTTGCTGTAGTTATATCGGTTATTAAGAAGAAAAAAAGGTTTTGGATTAAGCCACCATTTTTTTCACCCCGAACGTGGAGAAGCGAATAGAGGGAGTGCACGTGACATCATCATTCTGCAGTCAGTGGTCAGCGGCCATCCATCTTGGATTACGAGCACCCTCCCTAGCCACATTGTGAATGCATGCAGATGCAGTAAAACAAGATTTCAAAATGGCGTTACCTGTGTTATGGGAGGTTCTGGGAGGTTACAACATCCAATGTGTTTACTTACAGCACTTTAGCAACACTTTGAGGAAAACAGCTCAAAACCCTGACAAAATAAACGCAACAAATCAGTAAATAAGCACAGTGTAGGCAGTTGCAAGCCTTCTGTATGTTATCCAATATGGCCACCAAAAGTTGTCTTGTGACGTCATTACACCCCCTCTATTCGATTATTCGACCCGAGTATGCCCTGGGTGGGTCTGGATGTGTGTATGGCGGGGTGGGGGTGGGGTGAGGTAGGGGGGTGAGGGGGAGACGGTGTAGTGCTATTATAGTATAATAGTATTATAATATAATAGTACAGTGATGACATGGTAGATGACGCTGTTAATGGCTTAATTAATAAATGTGGATAAACCACTCATATATATAAATATATATATTTTTGTTTGTTGTTTTACGTCCGAGCAACATCTCAGGTCATATCAGGACAGGTACCGACTTGTGACAGTGCGCACTCATGGCGCACTATTATCAGTGCTGTCACCACTGGGCATACCAGGCCCGCCAGCACCATGACCTGATATCCCACTCAGTCACATTATCCTGACACTTAGCCAACCAGTCCTTGCCCTATCCTAATAATGCCGAGTGTCTGGCTAGGAAGCGACAAGTATCAATTTTTAAGTCATTGGTATACAAATCTATCAAAGTCCTCTGGTGCGACTGCCACTGGTCAACATCTGGGGAAGGTGAAGTTGGCCGAGATGTCGCTACCGGTAAAGTGTTGCATCTTACAGAGTATAACAATAATAATAATAAGCAATGTTCCCTTACGTATCTTTATACTTGCATAATAGTACGCTATACATAACATCTATATGTATGGAACATTATTAATTCTCACAGTAGCAGCCAAAGGGGTTCGAGCCCCCCCCCCCCAGTCGGAGCAGCATTACGGCATTGGTGAGGGTTCCAGGTCGCTCAACCTAACCGCATATGAATGTCCTTAGCCTGGGTGGGGTGGGGTGGGGTGGGGTGGGGTGGGGTGTGGTGGGGTGTGGTGGTGAAAGTAAAGCTGGAAATATCACCACGCGTGACCAAACGGGGTGGCCGAATGAGCTGAGTATCTGTCTCCTGTTTTGGGAGATCGGGAGATCCGAACCCATGAGTTTGTGGGTTCGAATCATGGTCGAGTCAAACCAATGACTTAAAAATTTATACTTGTCGCTTCCTAGCCTAGTGCTCGGCATTATTAGGATAGGGCAAGGACTGGTTGGCTCAGTGTCAGGATAATGTGACTGAGTGGGATATCAGGTCAGAGTGCTGGTGGCCTGGTGTCCCAGTGGGGCAGCACTATAAAGTCGGTACCTGCCCGTATATGCCCTTATGTGTTGCTAGGACATAAAACAACAACAAACAAACAAACAATCACAATGTATTGGTTTGGGTGATGGTGTAGTTGAACCTGTGGGTTTGATCTGCGTGGTAAGGAGGAATATCCCACACATCACATGCAGTGTTCAGGGCCTGTATGCATGGAGCCGTGTTAGCGGCGTGTGGTGTTAAGCCTCTAACACCGGGTAGCTACCACCGGTTATCGGCGGTGTCGAGAACTATGTCAGAACGTATGCATGGGCGCTTAAACGGTGAGTGTTAGCTAAACGTGAATGTATTTATAGATTTGGGAAATCCCTCTGCGCCTGAGCCGGTGAGTACCGCTATTTCAAAATATCGCCGCCGTTTCAGCGACAGCGGCGGCGATTTGTTTACTTTACATTCGTCGATTCGACAATATTAACATCGCCGCCTCTGCGGCGGCAGCGTTAATATTGCTTTGAATTTATGGTTAATTTGCTGAAATTTCACTTATTGCGTATGTAATTCTATTAAATATGACAGCATTGAATAGATTGAGACCCACACACGCACACTAACTGGCGCGGTGACAGTATGTATATCGACGTCGATGCGGCGGCGGCGATTTGTTTACTTTACATTCGTCGATTCGACAATATTAATATCACCGCCGATGCGGCGGCAGCATTAATATCGCTTCGTTTTTAGGGTTAATTTGATTAAATTTCACTTATTGCATATTTAATTCTGTTAAATATGATAGCATTGAATAGATTTATGCTCCATCCTGACACTAACCTAACACTAACACCGCTGTCAACCTGCTATGGGCTGGGGTTAGAATCTCCGACTTTAAATTTGTGGTGTTAGACCTAACACTGCTCCATGCATAGCCACTTTTCGGCGCTAAACCAGAAATCCTGCCCTCACAGCGGTTTGGCATGCTAACACCGCTCCATGCATACGGGCCCAGGTGCTGGAGACTGAGTGAAGCTGGTGGTTCGAATCCAACGGTCAAACTGTTTTGTGGTCGTTATCCGCTAGATGGTGCAAAGGGTGCTCTGCCCGAGTTGCTGGTAGGTGGTGCCACCAGTGCGCATCCATAGTTACCTCTAGGCGGGTTCGAGTCTCTGTCCTGTGCTCTGAATTACCCATGTTGCCTGCGCAGCATGCACAATGTTGCATATTCTGATGGTTTTGAGTTTCTGTCATATCTCACCTTTTTAAATAAATATATTGGGTTGATCATTATAAATTACTTCACTTTCCTTTGGAACAAGCTTTCTCATCAATGGCTAACATTGGATATATTTGAAGAGCAAACATACACAATAAATTTGGTGTGCACATCGAAATGTCAGACATTATAGACTTGACAGGTCTTATTAAATTTACATAATATTCTGTCTATGCAAATGATTAAAGTTGCATCGTCCGATGGTTTTGAGTTTCGGCCATTTTTCTGAGATAAATATATTAAATGATTGTTATAATCTACATTACTTCAGTTTGCGGCAACCTTTTATCTTAAATGACTAACATTGGCGATATTTGAAGCGAAAACATGGAAAATTAATTCTGGCAAGCACGCCAAAACTCGGACACCATAGGCTTATATAAGCAGTAACAGGTTCTATTAAATTGAGTCAGTATGCCCTTCTATGTGGCAACACATGCTTAATACGTGTATCAGTATTTAAGTTAGATATAGATCTTGAATCAAATCTAGATCACTGTCTTGGTTTTGAAAATGTGATGCTTCATCGGACTATGTAACTCTAATAAGTGCGTCAGTATCTAAATTAGTTTTATTTATTTTTTTTTTGGTCCATTAGTTGTTTAAGCAGGGGAAATTTCAGTCATAGACGACTGGTCATCCTCATTCCACTGCTGGTCGATAGAAAGCCCGAGCCTACACTCTTACCGACCCAAGGTATTTTAAACCTCCCACACCACATAGACATGGTATGAGAGCAAGCTGCCTTTGATGACGTTGTAAGTTATACACAGCGGTGGAAATCCAAATTGGCAGAGCTAGGGGCATGGGGAATCGAACCGCCGACCCTCAGATTAGGAGTCTGACCTAGAAAAAAGTCAGACACTCTAACCACTCCGCCACAGAGAACGCCACATCATCACCGTAAGTTACATAGGATTAAATCTATGCGAGTGCTTTGCTTTCAAGAAGAACACACTTTTATCGGATTACGATGCAACTTTATTGATCTAATTGTGTTTCCTTTATTTTCACTGGCAGCTCGAAGCTTACTGAATTACCCACCAGGGGGACGACTGCTACACCGCCTTACACCAATCGTCGTGTGGGGAAGTTGTTCTACAATGCGTGGCCGCACGCTGGTAAGTTTTCCGGAGGTTTTTGAGGGTTTTTTTAATTTTATATTTCAGACTGTGCCAATCGAAGCACACCAAACATACACATGGTTCATTCATGTGTATATTATGTCCGTTATAAGTTATATCCACGTTTTAGTAACCATTTGACTAGTACTGGCAATATTTGAGCTAAACCATTTAAAAAAGGGGGCCTTCCGGGTTAAACAACTAGAGGCGAATCATGTAAATGAGTGAAGCTTGAATTAATACAATTTATTTGTTACATCCGTGCGTCTTCCGTTTTGGTAGATCGTGGGATGTGAACCCTGGTCGAGTGAAACCAATGACTTACAAATTGATACTTGTCGCTTCCTAGCCTGGCGCTCGGCATTGATTAGGATATGACAAGGACTGGTTGGCTCAGTATCAGGATAATGTGACTGAGTGGGATATCACTTCATAGTCCCAGTGGGGCAGCACTATAAAATCATCATGAGTGTACACTGTCACAAGTCGGTACCCGTCCTGATATGCCCTTAGATGTTGCCAGGACCTAAAACTCCAGCAAGCAACCAAAACCAAATATATTTTGCATGCTTTCGCTTTAAATGTATTCAAAGTTAGCCACTTATTAATAATAGCTTACTCCAAACTAAAATAATGCAGGCAATAAAGAGCATCCTATTATATTTCCCTAAAATAATATGGCAGAAACAGGGGAAAACAGCATTGAATTAAAGTTGAATTGTCCGATGGTTTTGAATTTCTGTATTTTTTCTGAGATAAATATATTAGTATCTACTTTACATTAGTTCAAAGTTATTTTAATTTTAAGTGGTAAACTTTTGAGATATTTTGAGTGCAAACATGGAAAATTAGTTTTGGCAAGCTTGCCAAGACTCTGACACCATAGACTTCTGCAGTAACAGGTTCTGTTAAATTGACTCAGTATTGACCTTCTATGCAGAAACAAATGCTTAATAAGTGCATCAGTATCATCGAAGTTAGAGATCTTTCAATATCAAATCTAGAGATAATATGTCTTGCGGTATGATTGAAAATTTGATATTTCATCGGACTATGCAGCTTTAAACAACCTTAAGGTTGCATAGTCCGATGAAGCATCATATTTTCAACCTAAAACACTTACCTAGATTTGCTATTATATACCTAACATTAATACTGATACACTTATTAAGCATTTGTCACCACATAGAAGGGCACCCTGATTCAATTTAATAGAACATGTTACTGCATAATCCTATGGTGTCAGAGTTTTGGCGTGCTTGCCAACATCAATTCAGCATATTAGCACTCCAATATCTCCAACGATAAGCCCAAATAATAAAAAAATCTACCGCCAACTAAAGTAAGGGTAATTATCATGATGCAATTAACAAACTTAAACACAGAAAAAATGCTGAAGCGCAAAACCATCACATGATGCGACTTTAGACATTTGCATAAACAGAATATTAAGTCAATTTAATAGGACCTGCCAAGTCTATTGTGACTGGCATTTCGATGTGCACACCAAATTTACTTGGCACGTTTGCGCTTTAAATATCTCCAATGTTATCCAATTTAAATAAAAGTTACCGCAAGCTAAAGTTAGGTAGATAATAACAATCAGCTTAAAGTTGCATAGTCCGATGAAAACATCAAATTTTCAAAACCAAAACACTTATCTAGATTTGATTCTACATATTCAACTTAGACACTGTCGCAACTTATTTAGGATTTGTTGCTGCAATAGACGGACTACTAAGTCAATAAATAAAAATCCCATAACTACTAAAATCTATGGTGACTAGTTTTGGCGAGCTTGCCAACATTATTTTGGCCAATGTTTTCTGACATCAAATATCTCAAAACTTAGCCATTTAAAATTAAAGTTACTTCAAACTGAAGCAAAGTAGATCATAGCGATTAGTATAATATATTTATCTCAGAAAATAGCAAAAACTCAAAAGCATCGGACTATGCAACTTTAATATATTTATTGTCGTAAAATGGCCGAAGCGCAAAACCATCGGATTATGTTACTTTAATGGCTCATTTTGTTTCCAGACGATGGGAAGGTTCCGTTCTCATTGGATGACATGTACAACCCGGAACTGGTTCCTCGGTCACCCCAGGGTCAGTGGGCAGGAGGTAGGTCAAGTACCCCCAGCGCCAGTCAGCGGGGGAGATACGCACTATTCTGGGATATGTAAGAAACAATCCTCCGGTGCGACTGACAATGTGGCGCGTCTGTTAGTGACGAGGAAGGTTGGTGGCGGCGCCACCAGTCACATGGGTGGAGTCATGGAGGCATAGAACAGAATGATAACATATATATGGTGACAATAATTTCCTTCCATGTCTTTATACTCATATAATTCACTAAGGCGGAGACAGCAGTTCCATACAGTGGTTTTTTATTTTCTTCGTTAAGAGGTTTACATGTCGGGTGTTGTCTTATCTGGGTGCTAGCCCTTAGTGTTTATATTGCACGTCCCATGGGGGTTTTTTTGATCTCCCAGTGGTGGTCTGTGGGGACCGGAATTCGAGCCCTTTACCCTTCCACCGATGGTCCTTTGTGATGAGTGTGGTGGGTGGGTTGCAGAGTTAGGAGCGTTCGTCGAGTTGTCCGTAACCTTTCGGGAGCTGGAAGGGGTCTTGTCGGCCCGTGGAGGTGCGGGTGGAGTTTTAAAAAAACTGTCACTGCCGTATCACTAGTGTTCTTATTGTGTGCGGGGGTGGGTCCGCGTCCTCCTCCCTGTGCGGTGGGAGGGGGGTACCACCAGGGTTACACGCTAGGTGGCCGGCCGAGTGGTGGGCGTATGGGTGTTCATCTACAAGGATCAAGGCGGAGTGGGGTCCGGGTCTTGTCGGGTTCCGTCCCCGCCCCGATGTCATTACAGACATGGCTTCTCACGTCTAGACACTAGCACAATTCACTCAGGCGGAGACCAGCAGTCTCCCTAGACGTCGTTTTTTTTCTATTTTCTTCGTTACAGCAGGAGTCAACCCTGTCGGGTGAGTGGGGTGTTCCTTTATCTGGGTGCTCAGCACCTTTAGTGTTTTGTTCGGCCCGTGGGGTTTCTTTTGATCCCAGTGGCGTTGGTTATGTGGGCGACACTGCGTAGGATCGAGCCCTTTACCAAATATTGGAGGAGAGGGCTCGTGGTCCGGCGGTGATTTGGCACCGTCGGGACATAGTGTATGAACGAGGCTGAGGACGCACTCGTCCCAGCTCCATGATTGCCCCCGAGGGGGGCCCCGGATGCGGCGCAGGCCTGGGCCCCCCCTCCCTCGCTGAGCTGTGCAGTGTGTACGTTGTCTGCCTGTTCGTTCCTCCGAGGCCGCCAGGGGCCATCCCTGAGCGCATCCTAGGAGCGCTGGGGGTGAGAAGGGGAGCCCCACCCCACCCCCCCACACACTTGGAAGGCCCGGCCCGATTGGGCGTGGCCGTTGGTAGGCGACGTAGTCTAGCCAGGCTGCTAGAGGGCAGCATGGAGAGCCTGGAATGGGCGGAAACTAAGCACCCGGTAAGTCCTGTCCCGTCCTCCACCTAGTCTTGTGGAGTGGACGGTGATGGAGTGAGAGCGGTCGATGAGGGACAACGTCCGGGCCTGGATGGTGGTGAGCCCGGGTTCTACGGTCGTTCATGGCTTCCTGTGTGGGCGAGATTTCCTTGACGGACGAGAGGGTGTGAGGTAGCCGAAATCAGAGGATCCGCCGTCTTGAGCACCTTTGCTGGCTGGGTCGTCACGCGCGTAGAGTGAGGTATCACGGCGCTCCACCGTGGCAGGAGGTCATGGGGCGTGAGGGGCGGCGCGCTTGACGGGGGATGTGTGAGGTGAGCCGCTGCAACCCCGCGCTTCATTAGTGTGACGGGGGTAGGGTGCTGAATGCGGAGACGGTCTCCCCCGCATTATCATGCACCCAGGTCTTTTGGCCCTCGCTACACATAGTTGAAGGACCGCTCCTGGGCGTCGCATCGATTTTCTTTTCCTCTCTCAGGTGTGTGATATATGCGAGTAATGGTGCGTACTGGGTGGGGTGGCAAGAGGGTCCGGCCCTGGTGGGATGAGTTTGCGAAAGTCGATGTAACTAGCTTTGCTTGGGCCCGCATTGTTCCTCCACGTGGCCTGCTGATAGTACCTGCAAAAGTACAGGTGGAGGAAGAGGAATGCGTTTACCGTGTTGTTCATCTGTATAACACTGGGGAGGGAGAGCAAATAGTGTGTGAGCCACCCAGGTTATTCTACAGTCCCGCGGTAAATACTCTATTAAAATTCACGTTAATTTCAGTCATTGCTAGGTTTCTACGGAGTGGTGGGCTGCGACGGCCTAGGGCTTTTGGCTGTCTGTTTGCTCGCCTGCCTCAGGGCGTTCTAGCCAGGATGAGTTCAGAGCCGGGCTTGTGGAGTCTCATCCACCCTCTCGCATGAGTGTGATTGCGGCAAACCGCCATATCTACACTGCTCTCTGGCCGCATAGCTGGTGAGGGTCTTATCACGGCCGGTGCCGTTGTTGAGGACCTAGCTAGGCTGGCGGCATATGTCCGTGTTGATGGTTAGGTGGTATTTGTGCGGGGTGTTGGGGGTGCAAGCAGCGCCTTCAGAGGTGCCATGACTAGGTTGATGGCCTCAAGGTGAGCAATGTTCGTCGTGTATACATATACACATATATACATATTTATGTGTATATATACAATCATTGACGTATTATTTTCATGAATGTTTTATTTTGCGTAGCTTATTTTATTTTTAATTAGTTGTGTTTTATATAGGTTTATTTTATATAGTTTCATTCTATAGTTTTATTTTATATATATTTATTTTATATTGTTTTATTTCATATAATTTTATTTTATAAGCTTTCTTTTAGATATTTTTATTTTGTATAGTCGTATTTTATATATTTTTACTTTACATGGTTTTTATTTAATATAGTTTTATCTATGTAGTTTTATGCATATAGTTGCATCTATATAGTTTTATCTATATAGTTTGATTCTGTATAGTTTTTATTCATATAACCCTATTTTATATAAGTTTACTTTATAAAGGTTGACTTTAAATAATTTTCGTTTAGATTTTTTTCGGATAGTTTTATTTGATATAGTTTTATTTGATATAGTTTCATTATATATTGTTTTATTTTATATATTTTTATAATTTGATTGTTCTTGTTTAGACGAGGAGGTGACATACTTCAATGATAGACGGGAACTCGTCCTTCACAACATCAACTCCAACACCAAGAAGATCATAATGACCAACGAGACATTTGTGAGAACCTAATTATATTAAAGCTGCAGAATCCAATGCTTTTCAGTTTCTGCCATTTCTTGATAAAAATATACCAGTTTCTTTTCGGTACATTAAATGATTGAAATTGCATAATCCGATAGTTTTGAGTTTCAGTCATTTTCAGTGATCTATTAGGTTGATCGCTATAATCTACCTTAGTTTAATTTGAAATATCTTTAATTTTAAATGGCTGCTAACCTTTGAGATATATAAAGTGCAAACATCGTAAATTAATTTGGGCAAGCACGCCCAAACTATGACACCATAGCCTTCTGCAGAAACATGTTCTATTAAATTACCTCAATATTCCCTTCTATATGGCGACACATATTTAATAAATGCACCAGTATCTAAGTTAGACATTTATAATCAAATCGAGATAATTGCTTTGGTTTTTGAAAATACGACGTTTTCATCGGACTATGCAGCTTTAAAAGAGGGGAGATTTCAATCGCGGAAATTGGTCTTCCTCATTCCATTGCTCCTCGCCTTGTCCTACTAATGCCGAATGCCAGGCTTGGTAGCCATGAGACCAGTATAAACTTTTACGTCATTGGTTTGACCTGGCCAGGGTTCAAACCCATGGGTTTGAATAACCTACCAAAAACCGGAAGTATGCGTTCTCCTCTTTCGGCCACGACGTCTGGCAATCTGCGTGATCATTGGAAAGTGTCATACTTTAGTTAGAAGTAACATTTCTTATAAATGGTTAACTTTAGAGACATTTGAATTGCAAAAGTGCAAAAATAAATTTTAGCATCAATCAATCAATGGGTGCCGTCTTCTCGAAGAAGGTTGGCTGCAATGGACCTCCATCTCTTCCTGTCATTCGTTCCTCTCACGCATTCCGCATAGCTCATTGCTGATCCCACAGTGATGTTGTCCATCCATGTTGTACTCCTTCTCCTCTTGGTCTTTTCCCTTCTATCTTCCCTTCCAGTATTCTT
This sequence comes from Branchipolynoe longqiensis, assembly GCA_030323885.1. Classification (NCBI taxonomy): domain Eukaryota; kingdom Metazoa; phylum Annelida; class Polychaeta; order Phyllodocida; family Polynoidae; genus Branchipolynoe; species Branchipolynoe longqiensis. Next base: position 8,771 of record JASIRB010003689.1, on the reverse strand, counting down.
CTCTGTGATTCCTGGTGTCGTATCATGTGGCCAAAGTATTTAATTTTTCTGTTTTTGATTGTTTGTATTATTTAGCATGCATGTCGAAATTCTGACACAATATGCTTCATTTGATATGTTGGTTAGTATTGGAGTTTTACATCCTGGGAACATCTGAAGTCATATCAGGATGGGTACCACATTGTGACATTACGCACTCATGGCGACTTTATAGTGCTGCCTCACGAGGAAACCACGCTCCCCCAACATCATTTGATATGTAAAGTAATCTAGATAAAAGTTTAAATTTAGATATGTTGATGCTTTCATCGGACTATGCAGCTTTAACGCTCCCCTTTATTTGCCTAGTAAAACAAAAGCAATTAATATTGGAATTCAAATGTACACTTGTACAATGTACAATGTACTTTTGCACTTGACCCACATCATCTCGCCGTGAATATGGCCTATGCTGGTGAAATCAATCAATCAATCAATCAATCAATCAATCAATCAATCAATCAAAATCCCACATCATCTCTCATCCTTAGTAAACCCCCCCCCCACAAAAAAAAGAAATTGGCGATCGTCCCCGCCCATGCCTGAAAAATCGCAAGCCCAAGTTTTCTTCTTTTTTTTTGCAACTGTTAAAAATTCAAAGAAAATATCAAAGAAATACTGAAAAAAAACCGGAAAATAAATTTAATCAAAACCGCCCACCCCATCCTGATTTGTGTATTCAAAAAGACGATCACCATTAACAAATTGTTTTGGTCTTGTTGACAATTCTATGGCATAGATAACAATTATATTATCTATTATCAATTGCATCAATTGTATCAATTTTCCCCATTTGATCCTCTTTAAAGACACCAACAAAAAATCAATATCGAAAGATGCCTCAGTTCACTTTTAGGTAACTGGTTTGTTATCTATAATTGAGATCTGGCTGAGCTACTTAACCCTGTACGCATGCGCACTCGATTTTCAGATAAAGTACAACCCAGACTATTACGCACTGTCACCTGACGGGAAGTTTATCCTCATCACATACGACATCATCACTGTAAGTCAAGCGTAGGATTTAAGCTTTAATTTATTTTGATGATCGAATTGTGTAAGGAAGCCGTTGAATGATAAATGATATCATGCAAATCGTAGAAATTATAATTGCACCAACTAATCTATATTGATTGTCACAATGGTTAATGGTCTTTGCTACTGACATCGTGTAAAGGCATATTCACTGACTGACTGAGTCACTGACTGAGTCACTGACTGAGTCACTGACTGACTCACTGACTCACTGTCAGTAGAAATTATGATTGCACCAACTAGTCTATATTGATTGTCACAATGGTTAATGGTCTTTGCTACTGACATGGCGTAAAGCCATAATCACTGACTGACTGAGTCACTGACTGAGTCACTGACTGAGTCACTGACTGACTCACTGACTGACTCACTGACTCACTGTCAGTAGAAATTATAATTTCACCAATTAGTCTATATTGATTTTCACAATGTTTAATGGTCTTTGCTACTGACATGGCGTAAAGGCATATTCACGGACTGACTGAGTCACTGACTGACTCACTGACTGAGTCACTGACTGAGTCACTGAATCACTGTCAGTAGAAATTATAATTCCACCAACTAGTCTATATTGATTGTCACAATGGTTAATGGTCTTTGCTACTGACATGGTGTAAAGCCATATTCACTGACTGACTGAGTCACTGACTGATTCACTGACTGAGTCACTGACTGAGTCACTGAATCACTATCAGTAAAAATTATAATTTCACCAATTAGTCTATATTGATTTTCACAATGCTTAATGGTCTTTGCTACTGACATGGTGTAAAGCCATAATCACTGACTGACTGAGTCACTGACTGACTCACTGACTGACTCATTGAATCACTGACTCACTACTCAGTGACTCACTGAGTAACCCTCTCACCAACTCACTGAATCACCGACTCATTGACTCAGAGACTCACAGACTGACTCACTGACAGACTTACTGACTGACTGACTGACTGACTTATGATTGACTCATTGACTGACCCAATCGCTGATTGATTCACTAACTCACTGACTGACTCACTGACCTTTTTCACTGACTCACTGACTGACTCACTGACCCACTCACTGACTGACTCACTAACTCACTGACTCACTGACTCACTGACTCACTGTCAGTAGAAATTATAATTCCACCAATTAGTTTATATTGTCACCATGGTTAATGGTCTTTTCTACCAACATGGCATACATGCGTAATCACTGACTAACTGACTGACTGACCGAGTCACTGACTATCTGACTGACTGACTAACTCACTCACCAATTCACCGAGTCACTGACTCACTGACTTACTGACTCACTGACTCACGGACACACTGACTGACTGACTGACCCACTGACTGACTGACTCACTGACTCCCTCACTCAGTGATTGACTTACTCACTAACTGACTGACTGACTGACTCACTGAATCACTGACTCACTAACTCACTAACGGATGCCCCCATACACTGACTGACTTGACTAAAAAAACTGACTGAACTGATTACTGACTGACCATCCCATCACTCACTCACTCACTCACTCAGTGATTGACTGACTCACTAACTCACTGACTGACTCACTGAATCACTGACTCACTAACTCACTAACTCCCCCAATCACTGACTGACTGACTAACTGACTGACTGACTGACTGACTGACTCACTCACTCACTCAGTGATTGACTGACTCACTACCTCACTGACTGACTCACTGAATCACTGACTCACTAACTCCCCCAATCACTGACTGACTGACTAACTGAGTGACTCACTCACCCACACACTCACTCACTCAATCAATGAATCAACCTAACAGCAGTTCTTGCTGACCAATGTGGGGTTTCCGGCCATGGGAATGACACACATTCCGAAGGCCTGACAAGTGACAGCATAATCCATTATTAAATGCCATTAGCTTTAACATTTTAGCCTTTTTGAGTTGGATAGACTGAGATGTAATTGTATACGAATAGCCAGAATACCAAATAGTTGATGTCCAACCGACCAGACCAATATCAGTTTTATCAGATTTGCCAGGCCACTGATGATTGAAACAAATATCGCCATAGATAATCCTCTAACGACCATACATACGTAGTTGATAATAGCAATTAATTCCACTGCGAAATCAATTTAGGTGAATTGGACAAACAATTAACATTCCTCATCAAATAACTTTGCAATTGTTTTCAAAATTTGTTGCGTGAAGAAGTTGCTTTTAAATTCTTAAAGTTGCATAGTCCGATGTATTAGAGATTTTGTCATTTTTGTCTTTTTCTGAGATAAATATACTAGGTCGATCATTAAAATGTACGTTACTTTAGCTTGAAGTAACTTTTATTTTATATGGCTAACTTTTGAGATATTTGAGGTGCAAATATTCCAAATTAATTTTCGCAAGCAAACTGGAACTCTGACACCGTAGGCTTCTGCAGTAACATGTTCTATTAAATTGACTTTGTATTCCCTCCTATCTGGCAACAAATTAATGCCTACGTAATATTAATAAGTCCATCAGTATCTAAGTTAGATATGGAGATACAAATCTAGGTCAGGGTTTTGGTTTTTTTAATTTGATGTTTCCATCGGACTATGCAGCTTTAAGAAAGGACAACAATTTTATGAGCTGCAAACAATGTCGAAGGAGGAATTATCGATGAATCCGAAACTAAACTATTGACCCTCTCCCAACTGTTTTTTATTCAGGAATTACAGGATCCATCCACTTTTGGAAAGCAAAAGATTTATAATCGAGAAACAGGGTAAGTTGGACATTATTAGCTCATCCGATTGGTTATTTTCATATCTGTAGAAATTTGATGTTCATTGACACTGGCTCTGTTTGCATTGAATCATGAGATGAAGATGTGGAGATTTGTAGACACATGAAGGGTTCAGTTGCAAAAACCGACAAACAGCATTTTTTCGGGTACATTAGCTGACGGGTATGCGGGTGATGCAGTACCTATCTGCTAAAATAGCTCAGGGAGTTTGATGCCCCTGCCCTGCAAAGTTATAAACCACTGCCTTGTGGTGTACAGGTTCTTGATAGAACAAAAGGCTAAGGGAGCAAACCCTAACACTACAACCATGTTTTCCGAGGCAGCATTTAAGGTGTGGTGCTGAAGGGACACTCCGCAACATCTCCCGGCCAGCCACTTGCAAGGGACAAATAGTATTTGCGCCTTTCTTAGATGTGGTTTCTTGCCGGTGTGACCACCGCTATTTTGCTCCCCCGTGAGAGTGCCTGGCTAGTAACTTGCAAAAGCCAGCAGCACTTCAACACTTTGCAAGCAGCTTTTATGAAATGCACAACCACACAAAATAGCGGCGGTTAAGAAATATAAGCAGTCTTTGTCGCATTGCGACCGACAGCATGATGATGATGATGATGAGCTGACTAAGCTGGGGAAATTTCAAAAGGGAGCGGGACGTAGACATGTGGTGCATCCTATCAGTCCTGCTCAGTGGACCCATTTGCAGTTTGGGCTATTTTCCATTCCCACCAGTAGTCCACAACTGTTTCATCAAAGGCTGTGGTATATGCTGTCCTATCTGGGGGAAAGTGCATATAAAAGACCCCTCTGTCTGTGCTTACATCGAGTCAGGAAAGATAGTAACCTATGTGGCAAAAGCAGAAAATGATCCCCGAATGTTCATACTGTTTTGACTGACCAATGGCCGAGTGAGAACTTTGCCAATCTTGCTTTCTAAGAGGCATCGCTAAATAAAACAAGCTTTGCTTTCATCATCATCATCATCATCATCATCATGCTGTCGGTCGCGATGTGACAAAGACTGATTTCATTACTTGACTGCCGCTCTCCATTTAGCTCTCTGCTGTTTGAGTGATGTCCATGAGTCGGTCTTAATGTCTCTCAGCTTCAGGTTTCTCTTGATGGTATCCTTGAACCGGAGACGAGGGCGCCCTCTCTTTCTGTAACCAGAAGACAGTTGAGAATAGAGGATCTGCTTTGGTAGCCTGTCTGATGACATCCTCATGAGGTGTCCAGTCCACCGCTTTGCTTTAGGAAATTTCAATCGAGGACAACCGGTCTTCCTCATTCCACTGCTCCTTGTCCTATCCTGGTAATGCCAAGCACCAGGCTAGATAGCGATACGTATAAATTTGTAATTCATGGTTTGACTCAGCCAGGGTTCGAATCCGCGAGTTCGAATCCAACGACCTGCCAGAACGGGAGGCGGATGCTCAACCCATTTGGCCACCGCGTCTGGTTTTATAGGCCAAAATGATACCATGACTACCATGTTTGAGCTGAGGCTACCAAGTACCATCATTCCGATAATCAAATCCAGTTCCTCTCCGCTGAAGCTACCACATCCCATCTATAATGCCAATGCCTCACATGGGGGGGAATAAGAAATCAATTAGACCTAAAGCTAGGGCACACACCTACCGTATACATCGTTATTACGTCATTTCCGCACCCACCAGAGCCGTATACGAAATCTAAAAACTGCCCCAAAATCCGTGAGGTGTTGACACTCCCCTAGCACACCTACCGTTTGCGATTTGCGTTTTTTAGGGTTAAATGGTAGGTGTGTGCTAGCATTTACGATTGCGATTCGCGATTCGAAAAAATGAATCGGCCCGATTATTCGAGTTTAAGCGGATCGGGAGTTTTTAGTGCGCGAGATCCTAATACCTCTAATGTGTGTACCTTGGCGAATTAACAGTTTGGCATAGTATCGCTGGTTTTGAATATTCCAGTATTTTTTTCTGAGATAAGATTAAACATAGATTAGATCGATCACGAGTATCTACTTACATTAGTTACAAAGTTACTTTTATCTTTAAATGGTAAACTTTTGAGATATTTTGAGTGCAAACATGGAAAATTAGTTTTGGCAAGCTTTTCCAAAACTCTGACACCATAGACTTCTGCAGTAACAGGTTCTGTTAAATTGACTCAGTATTGCCTTCTACGCAGAAACAAATGCTTAATAAGTGCATCAGTATCTAAGTTAGATATGTAAACTCAAATCTAGATAATTGGTTTGGTTTTGAAAATTTGATATTTGATCAGACTATGCAGCTTTAACTGGATAGCACAACAATAAATTCTATTCTACAGAACAGAATTAAAATGCATTTCTCGGTTTTTGTGCCTCAACCCTTCAATTGTCATATATATACAAGTATGTATCCATACCTGAAACCTGTACAAATTATGCACAAACCTAAGCCAAACTAACCTTCAAAGGTCTGAGAAAAACTAACATCGTATATCCAGATTAAAACACTAATTGCATGGGTACAAGGTCTTTAAATTAAAAAAATTTTAATTCTTTTTTTTTTTTTTACAAATATTGACTATGTACAAAATACAGACGAAAACCAAAAAACAAATATAAAAAAATCGGGAACTCCCTGATTTTACACTACAAATGACTGTGGTGTTTGTTCTCTGTGGCATAGTGGTTAGAGTGTCTGACGTTTTTCTAGGTCAGACTCCTAATCTGAAGGTCGGTGGTTCGATTCCCCCTGTACCCTCACCTCTGCCAATTTGGATTTCCACCACTGTGTATAACTTACAGCGTCATCAAAGGCCAGTTGCTCTCATACCATGTCTATGTGGTGTGGGAGGTTAAAAATCCCTTGGGTCGGTAAAAGTGTAGGCTCGGGCTTTCTATTGACAAAATGTCTAATGTTGAAAACAAGTCTATTCAGACTTATCTATAATAGGCAGTATAAATCTTCAACAACAACAACATAAATGATTGATAAAGGAAATCAATCCCTACGGATTATGACCACTACTGCACAGCGGCAAAAACAAGTGCATGCACTTAACCATTATGAGCAGAATAAACAAACGATCACTCATAAAAGATATATATATATTTAGCTGTACCTACAATTCGCATGCATTACTGATTTAGATAAAGAGCAAAGCAGCACGAATACAGGCAGTTTTGGGCGAGAATTATTTTATTTTATTCAGTCATACTCAGATGCACGAAAGATACATGAACTATTTCTGTATGGAATGCATGTTTAAATCACGTGACTAGATCTTTAATGCTGCATCGTCCAATGAAACATCAAATTTTCAAAACCAAAACAATTAGCTAGATTATATTCTACATATCTACCTTAGATACTGATGCATTTATTAAGCATTTGTTTGAGGGCCATACTGAGCCAATTTAATATACCGTATTACTGCAGAAACCTATGCAGTCAGAGCCTTGGCGTGATGCCAAAACTGATTCGAGTAAGGGAAGCCGGAGACTGTGTGAGAGAAAGAACAATTTATTTCACAATTGAAGGAGGGTTACACTTACAGTGCAGGGAATCAGTCCAGCTCGTCGATGTCGATGGGGGCCTCCTGGAGCGCCGTAAGCTCTGAGGCCGCCGGAGCCGACCCCTATGTAGTAGTCCTTAAATAGAGGGTGGGTGGGAGTGGTGAAATGTTGCCGGTCTGAGGAAGCGAAACCGAATGGTTAGGTGCAGCGGGAGGTTTCGCTTAGTGTTCGTCGAGGCCGCTTGGGGCGTGGTGGGTACCCGGCTCCCCTCACCGAATGAACCACAATTCGGAAACTATGTGCCAATGTGACATGTTTACACTTCAAATATCTCAAAAGGTATCCATTTGAAATAAAAGTTACTTCAAAATGAAGTAAGGTAGACCTATGACAATCAATTCAATATATTTATCTCAGAAAAATGACAAACTCAAAACCACTGGACTATGCACCTTTAAGATACATGAAATAGTTCTCTAAGGAATGCGTGTTTAAATCACGTGACCAGATCTGCCTTTAAGTGACCCGGAAGTAGAATGAACTAAGGCCGTATTCGAGTATGACGCTCCTGACCACTCGGGTCATCCGAGTCGTCAGGATGTCAAATAGAACACCGCGAGGTGAAGCTAAAAATACACAGGCCGTGTGCAAAATGACCCGACCCCAGTGCCCCACGTCTTGGCTGGTTTGTTTGTTTGTTCTTGTCTTACGTCCTAGCAACATCTAAGGTCATATCAGGACGGGTACCGACTTGTGACAGTGCGCACTCATGGCGACTTTATAGTGCTGTCCCACTGGGAAACCAGGCCGCCGGCACCATGACCTGGTATCCCACTCAGTCACATTAATCTGACACTGAGCACACCAGTCCTTGCCCTGTCCAGGAAGCGACAAGTATCAATTTTTAAGTCATTGGTTTGACTCGACCAGGGTTCGAACCCACGCCCCCACGATCTACTAGCACGGGAGACGGACACTCTAACTCATTCAGCCATTCCGTCTGGTCCCGTCTTGGCTGGTAGTGTCAGTAGCAATGACGTCACATTTGTGTTGGTACCTGTAGGATAACAGCTACCAGTACAAGTCCTACATGTTCTTTTAAATGTTTGTTGTTGTAATAACCCAGATTAATGAAATGGAAATATAACTAAACTATGCAATCATGAAATACGTTAAATCCAATTTTGCTGTAGTTATAATAGTTATTAAAAAAAAGAAAAGTTTTGGATTAAGCCACTTTTTTCCCCACCTCGAGCTTGTTCCTTTACGCAACTCGAGGTCGCATGGTCTGCGCATGCGCCAAAAAGTAGCTCGGATGACCCTAGTTGCTTAATCGAATACGGCCTAAATGTTAGTCTTTCTTTGTCATGCGCAGAGAGCTGATAAGCTTCCCCAATGATGCAGCCATGAAGGACCGGATTGTGATGTACACTGCCTGGACTCC